>JALPQD010000207.1:0-210000 GCA_023101885.1 Typhlomys cinereus
CACGCTCTTTTCAGAGTCATGATGTTTAGGAGCTCAGAACATTTAAGGCCAAAATATCAGGTGGAGAGTATCCATCCCTGCACTTCCTCAAGGCCATAATGCACCGTATTTGCCATTTCTGGAAAAAAAAAAAAAAAAGGTAGATCCACGACAAAACAAACATCTCCATAGATTTTTCTAGAAAGCCCATTTCTGAGAGTCTGAAACCACCAGATAGAATTCTGAGAGAGCACACTACTTCTAGAGGTCACTGGACTACACTGCCCAAAAACAGTCCCCAGGGACCTTTTGGCAGTGTTAGCACTGATGCACCCACCACCTGTGCTGTAGGAAGAACCTGGCACAAGATCCCGAGTTCAGACCCCAATACCATGTTAAAAATGCCAGGTAGAAATGGCAGCAGAAAGGCGGACCCTGGGAAACCCCAGAGCAAAGCAAAAAGGAGGTTGAAGTGATGCAGGGTACTTCTTGAACTCATCCTTGGACCTCCACAGGCACACACAGCGCCCTCTGATACACTCAGACCACACCACACACCCCACCACCACAACAGACAACACACACACACAGGCAAAAAAAAAATTAATCTTAATAAAAATAAATAAAATAAAAAATTATTATTTTCCACCAAGAGATGGTTCAGAGGTTAATTAGGTTATTTAAGCCTCTGCCTCACAAGCAGAAGGTCCTGAGTTTGGATCCCATGTAAAAATACCAGGCAGAAAAGCAGAAGCCTGCACTTCCAGGCCCAGAAAGCAGAGGCTGGGAAACTCGAGAGCAAAGCAAATAGGAGGTAGAAGCAATCCAGGGTGATTCCTGAAGTCATCCTTGGGCCTCCAGGGGCACACATGGTGCCCTCTGATATGCATGGACACAGACACAGACACACACACCACACACACACCACACACACACACAAAATAAATAAAATATTTTTTAAAAAATTACTTTCTAAGGGTTCAGGGAAAGGCCACTGGGTCCTTGTATGTCATCGGAGAGGAGGGCCCAGAGGAAAATCAGGCATGCACAAGAAAGGACTCTCTGGGAAAGGGCGGGAGGCACTGGGGGAATGGGGAGGGAGAGAGGGTGGGGAGGGGGAGCAGGGGGTACGGGGGGGAGGAGTAAGGGAGGGAACTGGTGTACCTAATAGTTTGTATGAGCTGAAATTAAAAAAAAAACAAATCTATTTTAACCATTAAATATAACCATTAAATATAAAAAAAAAATTACTTTCTAGCACTTGCACCCTGACAGGTACTCAAGCACTAACTAGTGGACCTTTTAGATGTAACCCAGTGGCTTGAACATGTAGGGAGAGGGAGAAAAACCAGCAGAATGAGAACAAAAGGGGCGGAAAGTGATGTGGGATGAGGATAGGTGAGGGATGGCGAAACACAAACTCACTAATTTAAAATAATTTAAAATAAAGTTAGTTAAATAAAAATAGATGTATTAAGGTACAAGGGACATATTAACAAACTGTATACATTTGTAAAAATACATTTTAAAAATTAAGCCAATAAATATATTCATCATTTAAATACAAGTTTATTGAACACCTAAGCATATGGCATGGTAGAGAATGTTTTAGACACACACACACAGACCCCGACGGTTAGAATTTGACTTTCAAGAGCCTGAAATTTAATGAATTGATATAGTTTCAACATATTAGATAAATAAAAAAATTACTTTCTACAAATCTAGTAAATGATAGGTACACTGAAGTTTTGGAAAGAAGTGTACTAATCTAGTGTCCTGGATTCAGTCCACAGTACCACACACAAAATCACACATAATAATAGGTTGACGAATTGTAGACTCTAAGTGGTCAGTGTTCTCTATTAATTCTTTCAACTTTACGGTATAAAAATTAAAATCATGGGTGCTAGTGAGATAGCTCAGCAGGTAAGGCACCTATTTGCAAACCTGGCAACCTGAGTTTGATTCCAGAACCCATATGGTAGAAGGAGAAAGCTGACTTCTAAAATATTAAATGCATCGTTTAACTTACTGGTTAAAATTGTGTATGTCAGTGAAATGTGGCAATGGTAATGAAAATATATAAATCCAAGTGAACTAAATAGTAGAAAATCACTCCTATTTCTAACCAAACGTCCCCCCCATGAGTCCCTGAGAAAAATCATTTTTAGCTGAGTTTTATATTTTATCCAAGCCTGTCAGTTGATTAAACTTTGAATTTTTTCTTCTTTCTTTGGTTTCGCCATTTTAACACCAATTTGTAATTTTAAAATCTCTCAAAGTTTTGTAAAAATGAAGTAACTCAGGGAACACATATGAGCACACTAACACAGGTTGGCTTTCCCCTTCTATTAGTCTCAAATGGTAAGTTCTAGTGCATTTCAAAGTACCTCTGCGCTCAAAAACGGCTGTAGTTAAGTACAGTTTTCAGACATTATTTGAGGCTTTTTTTCTCTCTGCCTTTCTCCTCATCTCATCCCTCAATCTGAGCTCTCTGAGGTCTTTCTTATCTGTCTCTGTCTCTACATGACTGTCCTTCTCAGCCTGTGAAAAGGGAAGATATGGGAGAGGGGCAAGAAGCAAGAAGATCAAGAGTTCTTTGAACTCAGATACACAGCAAGTCTGAGGCCAACCCAGGCTACATGAGACCTTGACTCAAAAAAACAAAAACGGGTCTGGCAAGATGACTCAGGAAATAGGCGCCCACTCAGCAACCCAGAAACCTGAGTTCCATCCCCAGAACTCCACATGAAGGAAGGAGAAAACTGACTTCCAAAAGTTGCTCTCTGGCTCACCTGTACATCGCCACACACCTGCATGTGGGGACCCTCCCTGTTCTTCCCCCTTTTGTAATATTTTTTGAAAATGACAAAGAAAATAAATGTATTCGTGCATTTGTAAAAACAAAAACAAACTAAACAGTTCTCATGTATAAGGGTATCCTAAGAAAACAACAGTCCTCTTACCCGGCAAAACTTTAAAAATGGTCCTTTCAGCCTCCCCTCCTTATCTTCATCACTTTAGATTCTATCTGAGCCATAAGAAATCACCAGCATACAGGAAGCCAAAGGGCAGAGTGCCGACACTTCAGCTCTTCCTGTGTTTAATACTCTCCTGGGGCTGGGAAAAGGGGAGGGGGGGCAAGAGGAGAAGAGGCTGTGTTTATAGGGTGACAGACACATTGCATGCACTCACGCAAGCTTTATTGCCATGAGACAAAAATTACCATTCCTTCTGTAAACACTGGTCTTAAAAATGAATGCACAGACATACCAATCTCAAAAAGATGGGAATAATGAAATAAGTGAAACCAACTTTTCAACTTTAGTCAAATTCCCAAGATTAGGGTTATTATAATTATCTCTATTTTAATGTTCCATTTTTTTTCATCTGACTGTAATTTTCTTGGGAACAGAGACAGGATATCATTCATCTTCAAGTCATTCATATACCCAAATACACTATAGCCAAGCTTCTTATATACATTTGGTCTCAACACAAGACATAACGGATGGACTGATGGATAGCCAGATGGATGAATGGATAGAGCAAGGACAAATGTAATCTGAATTGATAATATTTACCTAGGCAAGTCTCAGCATTCATCTTGAATGCTCTAAACCAGCTCATGCCAATCAGAATCAAAAAGAATACTTAAGTATTTATATGTATAGATGCATGCATTAGTTTAAGAGGAAAGCCGCTAGGATGACAGAATGGACCAAAGATTAAATCACTCACCATGCAATCAGACAACCAGACTACAGGTCCCCATATCCTACATAAATGTAGGGCTAATGTGGTAGTCAACCTCTAGTCAGAGGGCACTGTATGTCCCTGGGAAGGCCCAAAGGTGACGTCAGGAATCACCCCGAATGGCACTATCTCCTCTTTGCTTTGCTCTGGAGTTTCCCAGGATCTGCCTTCAAGGGTTGGGAGTACAGGCTGCTGCCATTTCCGCCTGAATTTTTTTTGTGTGGAATCCAGGATCCAAATTCAGGTCCTTCTGTTGCCAGGCACAGGCGTAACCCTTGAGTTATCGCTCCAAACCAAATCCTCCTCTGTAGGTGGATGTGGCAAGTGGCCAAGTTCTGACTAACAACATGGTTGAAAGTAGTGTAACTTCTGTCTTGTTTGCTTAGGAAGATATCTCTGGACTCAGCTCTTTGGTGCATCCCACTGGTAATCCTGGTGTTACTTTGGATCCTAAGGTGGTCTTTGGAGCATGATCTTGCACATTCTTGCTCTGGCCCTGGCTAAGGAGCAGGGTCCTTAGGTTTACTATTTCTCCAGAATGTTCATCTCTTCACTCGATCTTCCTTCCCATCATCCTCCCACTCCCCCTGGTGGCTCCTTCTGAGGCCCACCCTGACAATAAGAGCTTGGATGATGTGGTTTATTTAGAAAGCCATTCAAGGAAACAAAGGAAGGAACAAGGAAAAGAGAGACCTAAAGAAAAAGAGCCCTGGGTAGAAGTAAATCAGGAAGCTCTCCAAGGCCAGGCCAGCCTAGGCTGCCTGGCAAGACCAGGTCTCAAAACCCCAGGACTGAGATACAGTGCCACCCTGAGAGAATGCGTGGGACTGGTCCAGGACATGACAGGGAAATCATTAACTTGACGGTTAGCCACTGATGGGCCATTCATGCCCCCGGGCACATGCCAGTGTTAGCGTCATGATTCAGCTCCGATGAATTATACATGTAGGGGAACAAGGAAGTGGAAGGGAGACTGTGAAGAAAGGAGAACAGGCAGAGGTGAGATAGAAGGTGTGGGAAGGGGGTAGGGGGATAGTAGAGAATGAAAACATAAATTCATTATATTTGTATATGAAAGCTTCAAAGAATAAAAAAAAAAACTCTTTTAGAAAAACAGGACTGGAGACATAGTCCAGTGGTAGAAGACTTGTCTAGCATGCCGGAGGCCCTGGGTTTGATTCCCAGGACTGTTCCCAGGACTGTGCCCCCCAAAGAGCCCAAAGTAGACAACTAGAGCTCCCTTCCCTGGGAACCTCTAAGCAGTTCTAGAGAATAACTCAGAGACTTCTCACGGAGAAACAACTGCCCTCACTTAGTGAAGGCAGCTTTAGAGCAGCCATGCTGGGACGGTCTCTGAAGATCTTTGAAGGTCTCTGAAACTCCCAAAGGCCATCCCCCACTACTGAGAGCACCCCAAGGAACACCCCCTTCTGAGGAACTGACTCCAATCCTGCACAGAGAGTAAGATGGCCAGCTCTCCATACCCAACAAGCTAAACCCATCGAAGAAACAATTTGATCTCCAGCCCCACTTGGGCCCAAGATCAATTGGGTTGGGCCCCAATGGGAGCTAACCAATGAGGAAGAGCCATTTTTCCCAGGCTTACCTAATCAATGGGGGAAAGTCATTTTTATATGTACAAATATACCTAACCTTGGCAACCATCTTGGGCGCCTGCCCCTCACGGAATTCCACATGTGGAGACTGTAAGTTGTTTCTAGCCCCTTGCTTCTCAGGGATTCCATGCCTGGAGTCCATGAGTTCTCTGGGGTGCCCTAGCCCCTCATGGCACTTCGTGTCTGGAGTTCCATTCTTGCTCTCCTCTCATAAACTCTGTCTTAATCCTCTGCACGTGTTCTGGTTCAATCTTCAACTCTGAACACAAGAACCCTGCAACCATGAGACAGTCACCCTGCAACACCAGGACAGGGGTAAATGCCTGGCATTTCCAAGATGCCCCGTGAGTAGGCTAAGAAAACTCCCTCCTCCCTGGAGAAAGCCCTGGGGCTTCGATGCTGGAAGAGAGGCTGTGCCTCCCCCAGGGATGCTGCTGCTGCTGCTGCTGCGGAGCTTAGAGATGTTCCGAGGACCCGAGGCAGCATCACCAGCATTGGCGTACTTCCCACCATCTTCAAAACGAATGTCCTCCCAGCAAACCTTCTTCCATCTCCCTCCCACTGCCTAGTGCCACCAGGCAGGGTAGCAAATTCCTCATATTAAGGTCCACCACTCTGCTCTTGAAAATCTTTATGCCAAAGTCCACTGTTGCTTTTGTCAGTGAGAACCTGCTTGACTTTCTCCGTCAGTTTCCAGCAGGAAGCTGGATGCTACGCAGGAAGAAAAACAGTATTTCCTGTACGCCTTTGTGATTTTTCCCCCCACTTTATTGATAAATGTTGCTCTTTGACATTTTCACACACATCTGCAAAAGCCTCCGTTTACTCTCCCTCTCATCTCCCTCATTCCTCCCTCCCCTGCCTTTGCTCCCTTTGCTTAGTCTTCCATATTCAAGTCCTTGTGTTTTGCACATGCTAAGTTCAAACAGGGCCCACCCCCCCCATGATCTTTCCTTTAATATGGTTGGGACACAGCAGGATCTCAACAAATATTTGCAGAGCCGATAAGTAAGCACATAATCGCCTCAACAATATACTTAAACTCCAGCAGACCTCCTCCTCCGTAGTCTTCTTGCAGCAGACACATTTCAAAGACTTCTTGATATTAAACTACAAACTACAAAAGCCAGGCTGTTACTTCAAGGAAGACCTTAATCCCATAATATCCAAACAGCAGAAGGGAAGAGATCTCCTCTGTGAAGCTGTATTTAAAAATGCTTTTTTTTTTTTCAATTAGCAAAAGGACACGCAAGAACTTGTCTCCTAAAATAATAGTGTCGGGGGCTCAACTCTCAGAACTGTATTTGGTAAGAATGAGACACCTCCCTCTGGCCAGGACGATCTAAGTCATTTTAACACAGCCTCAATTTCCACCCCAGGTGCAGAGCAGCAGATAAGGGACTGGCACACAGCATTCCACACGTGTCTCCCTTTGCTTGGTAGTTTCCAAGGAAACAGGCTCCGAGCGCTCATCTCAGCCCAACCCTGTCCGCCCCACTTGGCTCTGAGCGGTAACACGTGGCTTTGCTTCAATTTCAGATAAACCTCACCCCTCCCCCAAATACCATGGCAAGCCGGGGCCTTCTTTTGTATGGTGAAGGGGTGCGCCACCGTCTCTCTGGGCAATACCTTGGACCAACCAGTTAATCTTTCTTTGTTGGACAGCAGGCATGGACTCAGTGGTATTTATCAGATAAACTTTTGCGTTTTGGCTGTTGCTTTGTTTTTTGTTTTTAGAGACAGGGTCTCCTGCAGCCCAAGCTGGCTTTGAACTCACTTTGTAGCTGAGGATGATCTTGAATTGCTGACCCTCCTGCACGTACCTCCCAAGTGCTGAGATTACTACTCACGCACAGCCTGATTTTTTTTTTTTTTACCTCTACCCAGTTTGTGTATAGCACAGATTTGTGTACTGAGCTTGCTAGTTAGCGTCATTAAAAAATACTTAGAGACAGAAACAGAAAACTGGGTTGGTGGGCTGGAGAGATGGTTCCGTGGGTAAAGGCCCACATGGTGGAAGAAGAGAGGTTCTGATTGTCGCCCTCTGGTCTCCACATGTGCACCAGGAGCGCAGGCGACGCAGAGGCAGCGATGTCACTGGAAGTCTCACCTAAGCACAGAAAGCGCACCATTGCAGAGTTTGGAACCCGAGTCAATTTCTCACCTTCTATGTACCCCAACCCTCCCCCAAGCCCATGTGCAGCTGGGGCAGGAAGGAATGGCAGCCGAACCCCAAAGAGCGTCTTTGACTCGCCCCTCTCTTCCCATAAGGGCAGAACAGCATCACCATTAACATCGGCCTATCCCTCAGCTGAACGGCCCTGCTTTTCTCATTGCTAGCACTTCTCCTGGTCACCAAAGCACTTCTGCTCCTCCTGTCCTTGGTCACGTCAAGCCCAGAAGAAACTGGCTACACCACAAAAGATGGACAAGCAAGCAAAGAATAGCTCGTCTTCGCATAGTTGACTCCGGGGTGTATCATATCGTTATTTTTGAGGTCAGATCCAGAGGGGCTGGAAAGGTGACTTAGGGGTTAAAGTCTGCGCTTCTCAAGCAAAGGGACCTGAGTTCAGATCCCACTGTAAGAATTTCAGATGGAAAGGCCCTGGAAGACGGAACCTGGAAATCACTAGGGCAATCCAGGATGATTCCCAAAGTCACCCTTGGACCTCCATAGGCACACACATCGAGTCCCTCTTCTACACCCACGCATGCAAAAAAAAATTTAATTGTACCAAGAATATAACCAGGTTTAGTTCCACAGCCCCTGAACTAGGGGTCCCAAGGACTGAGCTGAGGCACTCATCTAATACACCAATTCAAGAGGTGAGTAATGGTGAAAAGTTGAGAAAGGAGGTTTATCAGTGCTATGGAAAAGGCACAAAGAGACAATGAATGAGACCTCAGGTCTGTCCTCAGACATTAGCCTTAAGTTTGGACAGAGGAAGCGCTGGAGCAGGAAGCCAGGCTGCACAATTGTCCGGGCATGGTCTCCTTAAACACTGTCTCAGTTCTGGTCCTACAAGGGGGTCTAAAAATGGCCTTCTAAAGGGACAGGATGGCCCTCGGCGGATGACTTCTGCACCAGCCTGGCTGTCTGAGGTAACTGCCTGTGTGTGGGGAGTGGTTCCGCTCTCCTGCAGCTTTAGGATGACTCCCCTCTGTGTCTTCCGACCTGGAGCAGGGTGAGGTAAGCTGGGCTGACACTCCTTGACTTGTTGACTTGCAGGGGTGATCAGGTGGCCCAAAGTAACAGAGACAGACTCGGCGAAGGCAGAAATGCCAGGTTTTCATCCTGCGCTCAGTTACCTCGAAGGTCAACACCCTTTAGCAAAAGCAGTTTCCAAGTGCATGTCATAAGAATATTCGGTAATTCTGCTAGGCAGCTCCATCGGACTACAGGAAACTCAATAAATCCAAATCCATCGCAGGGAAAAGAGAATGTGCTTGGTGTTTGCACCTGCTGAAGTTACTGTATTAGTTATTTGCCTTGTTGCCCCGGTGAAAAGCCTCACAGGCGCTCAATTCGACAGCATATATATTAAAACTGGAACCACACAGAGAAGATTAGTGCGGCCCCTGAGCAAGGATGACATCCAAATTCATGAAGCATTCCAAAATTTTTGACAGTAAACTACCATCTAAATGCATAATAAATAAACAAATGTAAAAAATTAAATTTATCCAAAGATAGCATGATGCTTAGTGTTCGTCTATCTACAGGAGACTCAATGGCCCTAACCCGAGGAGTAGAGAGAGCAACATGTAACCAGAGGCTCACACGCCACAGCACAGGAGAGATGGCTCAGGGATTAAGCCTCTGTCTCAAAAACGGACGGACCTGAGTTCAGAACCCAAGATCCCCGTAAAAGCACCAGTCAGAAGTGGCACTACTGTACCTCTGGCTCTAGAAGGCAGACCTTAGAAATCCCAGAGCAAAGCAAAAAGGAGGTAGAGCAATCCAGGATGATTCCTGAAGTCACCCTTGGACCTCCACAGTTATACACAGTGCTCTCTGATATACATAGATAACTACGCGCGTATACACACACACACACACACACACACACACACACACATCTCCAAAATAACACCAAGGCTTGTAAACCAGCCTCATAACCACCGGAGTGAGTTCCTTTTCATGAAACCAGTGAAGATCTGGAGATGTGGAATTGCTAGGACTGCTAGAGAGATTCTCCATCACTGCACAAACAACACCGCAAGAATTTTGCCCAAGGGATGTATAGGACATTGACAGTGGTAACAGTTCAGGAATGTTTCCTGGGATTCCTGGGATATGCCTGAGACTAGATTTGCAGAGATCCTGGTATCAGCCTCTTATTTGGAAGGATTCTTAATTCCCTCACTCTACCAAAGCCCCACCCCTAGGAAATCATCAAGTTGCTCTCTGTCACCGATAAGACCAAAGACAGGAATTCTTTCCATGTAAGTCTGGTTTAGAGAACCGATGAGCTTAACTGGAATTCCTTATAAGAGTGATTTATGAGCACCTACAACCTCTGTACCAGTTAGACACTTAAGACAAATCCTGAGCTAGCAGGTGAGAGATCTAACTGATGTGGGAATTCCCAGCCCTAGTGGGCGGAACCATTTCCTGAACAGGTGGGTAAAACAGTAAACTGGCTCAGTTTTTTGGCAAGCAGTATTTGGTAATTCAGGAGTATACCCTTCTCAGCTCTTGCTTGAATATGATGTTAGTTCAGTTCCTGATTTGGGGATGCACTCTCCTGTCCTGCCGATGAGCTGTAACTGAGAACCATCAGCCAGAATCAACTCTGTCCCTTAAGTAGTTGGGATCCTCTATTCCTTCAGCAACTAGGAAGATGAATCTAACACGTCTTCCACAGTCTCCCCTGCTACAACAATTATCAACAGCTTCTGTATCCTCAGGATAAGGAAAGGCCTCAGGAGCGACTCCCTCCCACTACGCGGACGGGGGAATGTTGGCAGACAGAAGCTCATGAAAAATCTCAGACAAGTTATCACCTGTTGCTGCGATTCAAGATGGCAATGGTTACACCCGCCCTGGAGAAAACAGTCGTCCAACACTAATCCCCTCCTCAGCTCCCTTCCTCTTACCCTCCCTCTCTGCTCTAGAATGTTCCCAAGGCCTTGGAAAGTGATGTCAAGCCCCACCTGGGGCTAAACCTACTATACCCCAATAGCAGTCACTGCTTCCCAGAATAATGTCTGACCATCTTGAACTGAACTTCAATCTTGACCAAACCCGATCTCTCCAGTTGTTCCTTAACTGGTCTCCGTGGCTAGTTTCCCATTTACTGCCTTGGCTTATCTCCCCAATCAAAAACAGGATGTATTACATGCTTCGAAAGACCATGATTTTCAGATTCTTAATAATCACGATTCTTGCATGAATAATCTCGCAGTTTTATCCCACTGCTTAACGAGCAGCTCCAAGAGGCTCTAAGACGCCTGACCTTATGGTCAGCAGTAAAATGAATGAAGCATGCTAAGTCAGGCACAATATTGATTCATTTTTTTCTAGAAGACAACAAACCCCTAATCTTTAGGGTTATCTTCTCTACTGGACTACAAAAAAAAAATAAAAGGTTTCTTTTTTGGTTCAATACGATTTAATCTCTAACTTTTCAGAGCTGTAAAACAAATGAGCTCTAATCAATTGTGAACAGTAGGTCAAAGAAAAGTACATTTCCTCGGAGTCAGGATGCCCTAGAGCAGCCTTATTAGAACGCGCTCTAGCGTGGCATTGAAATGTCAGGCTATCACCCTTTTGCTTCATTCCCAAGTTTTGCATAATTGTATTTAACAGGTTCTTTTTTAATCTCTCTCTCTCTCTCTCTCTCTCGTTCTGTCTCTCTTTCTCTCTCAGGACACCACCATGAGTAAGACACGGAAATATTATGTAGATAGGGGCTGGGGATGTGACTTAGTTGGTGAAGTGCTTGCCTAGCACGCAGGAAGCCCTGGGTTGGATGGGGGGGGGCACATAAACCTGGAGTGGTTGGCACACACCCAGCACTTGGGAGGTGGGGGCAGGAAGATCAGAGTTCAAAGTTATCTTTGGCTCCATGTTGAGTACCAGCCCGGGCTACATGACGTGTATGTGTGTGTGTGTGTGTGTGTGTGTGTGTGTGTGCACGCGCACGCATGTTTGTATACCATAAAGATACGGTTTGAGATTATCTCAAAATTGATTATTCATCCAGTGCTCTGGGGAATTCTGACTCCCTGATCTTGAAGGGCAGCTCAGATATTTTATGATAATCATTCTAAGGTCTTGCCTTTTCCAGCTTCTACATACACCCTGAACTTACCCATCTCTGCCTCTGTCTACTCCTGATTCACTTCCTTCCCAAACCACAATGAGAAATTGTTTAAAGGACAAAGGATTTATGCATATGTGTTACTACAGTTTGTCCATCCGTAAGCCCGACGACACCTCCTCCTCCTCTTCCTCCTCTTCCTCCTCCTCCTCCCTCCAGTCAGCCTTAGGGACTAAGCCAAAGTCCTCCTTGTGCACCTCTGAGGCTTGCTCAATGTTCTAAGAAGGGCAGAGGCCGTGACTTGGCAATGAGAAGAGAGGCAGAAGAATCCTGGAACTGAGTACACCCTCCCCCCCACATGTGCAGCTATGCCTGGGGCTGGGGGGGGGTCTGCGGAGGGCAAGTCTGTGGCACAGGACAGGGCTGGGTGAATGCTTTTCCCGGGAGACGCCACCCAACCCTCTTTCCTCCCCAGCTGGGAGCTCTACCGCACACCAGAGTGACGACTTCACCAAGTTCGGATTTGAGGAGCCAACGAGTCTACTGGGGTTACTTACAGGGGCAGGGACGACTGGAAGGCAGCTACATCACGGGAGAGTCTCCCCCGCACAGCTTCCGGCTTCCCCGTGGCTGCGTAGATGGAATTCCTGCAGCTAACCTTCCTCTCGGCTCTACGGCCCCTCCCGGACCTCCAAGCCCCGCGGCGGGCACGGAGGCAGGGCACAAGGCGGGCAGGAGGTGGGCATGCAGCGAGCACGCAGCAGGCGGTGGAAACGCACGCGGCAAGCATGCAGCAGGCACTCGGCGGGCACACGGTGGGCACGTGGCAGGTACGTAGTAGGGACAAGGCAGGCACGTGGTGGGCATAGGTGGGCACATGGCGAGCGCACGGCAGGCTCGAGGTGGGCACGTGGCAGACACGCAGCGGGCATGCGGCAGACAGGAGGCGGGCACGTGGTGGCGGGCATGTGGAAGGCACGAGGTGGGCACATGGCGGGCACGCAGCGGGCACGTGGTTCCAGCTCCTCCCCATCCCGCTCCGTCTCCCAGGGACCGTCAACAGGTTCCATCTTAGCAGTTCCAAAGACGGTGGCGGCGGTTGGTTCCAAGAAAATGCCACAGTCAGGCGACCAGAGAAGCAGCTTCGCGCGTCTGCAGGAAGCGAGAAGAAGAGCCCGCTGTGCGAGTGCCCACCACGATGGAAGCAGCGGTGGGCCAGGCGGGAGCAGCCCGGGAGCGTTCTTGCAGGAGAGAATTCCAGGCATGTCTGCAGATGAATCCCCTCGCCATCAGTAAAGGGACTCTTGGAACCAGTCACGACATGGCAAGGAAGAAGCATTAAGAGGGTACTGGGGGGGGCGGCTCTGAGCTGGACGTCCTGGGCGCCTCTAGCTGCCTCTCGGGGTTCTCAGTCTCTGGAAGTGAAGACGGTCACCCCTCCCACCTCAGTGGTTCACTGTGAAGTTGAAATGAGTCCACATAGGGTGATAGCCAGGGGATTCTACTCTGTCCTCCTGACTTATGACCCCTCCACACTTACTGCTCAGACTTAAAAAAAAATGTGAGCAAGTTTGATATCCTTTGCTCTGCAGAGACTGAAACCTTGGAGCTTTATACATGAACTGACATTCCATTATTGACAAAAAAGAAAAAAAAAATAGGCATGTGTGACACCCATCAGCTTGCCTAGGGCAAACCTTACGGCTATGCCCCAGGGACAACGGGATGTCAATCTTCCACATGTCAGCTGCTATGTAGGTGTCACATGTTGTAAGCGCTCTAACACTCAAATGTTCCAGAGCAGAAATCCCACCTGCTACCCTCCGGAGCTGAGGAACTACTCCCTCAAAAAATAAGTGTACATTGACAGAAGTATTTCACCTCCGTTTTTAATATTGTTCTTTGGCAGAAAGTTGAGAGAGCTCTTTTCTGTAAAGTTGGGTGGGGGCAAAGGTTTAGGGTTGGAAAAGAGATTTATATGAGTATACACATTATATGAGAACACGTTACATGAATGTTCTAGGAATTTGACTAAGAACTGAGGGAAATACTATATATAATCTCAGATATCCAGTTGTCTACATGCAGGCCATTTTCATGAAAAACTTATTGGATCAATTATGCATTCTAAGTTGAATTTCTTATTCTTTTACACTGCACAAAAGATTATTATTGTAGGGCTGACGAGATAGTACAGCAGGTAAAAGCGCTTGCTGCCGAACCTGACTGCCCAAGATAAATCCCAGATCTACATGAGGACAGGAAGTATTGTCCTCTGACCTCCACACGTATTCTGTATCATGTGCATGTGTACCCATGTGTGTACACACACATACACACACACACACACAGAGGCAGAAGGCTCACAAATTCAAGACCATCTTGGGCTGTATAACAAGTTCCATGACAATCTTGGATATATATTACAGTATGTTAACAAAAACTCTAGGATAAACCTACTCCCCAGAAATAATCTCAGGGGTCCCTTTAAAGGAAGGGTTCCTTGCTTTGCTCTTTAAAGACTCTCTGCTTCTTTTCATTGACTGGGAGTGGGGAGATAGAGTGGGCGCAGCCCAGTGGGCAGAGAGGAAGAGGTGAACTAGGCCACGTGACTTTGCAGCTGAGCTCATGTCTCTGGTCTACCTGACACCGGCCACAGGCAGTTTTCTTGGCAGGTCTTTTTTGAATTCAAAAGATAGAGGCTGAACTTCCAGTCAATTCTAGCCTTGGCTCCTGACAAAAGATGTCACTCCCTCTGCAAAGCTCATTCATACGCTGCAATGGAAGAACTAATCACCGCAGGAAAAAGCAAGTCCTCTTATCTGATTAGGATTGGACCAGAATCTAGACGACTCGGCAGCCATTGCCAAAAACATGGATAGAGCCTGCCCTCTGCTGGCCAAGGTGTGCATAGCCAACTGAACTGTTGGGATGGGGGGAACGTAATTTGGGGGGTAGGTTTGTTTTGTTTTGTTTTGGTAGCTTGGAAAGTTCAGGTGCCTTGGTTAAACCAAAGCCGTAGATTGATATTGAAGACAAGTGATTTATTTGGAAAGGCCCCAGAAATCTGCATGTGAATGGAAGAATGAGGCTGCCATTGCTGCTGTAAGCCTGATTTCAAGGCAACCTTTGCGAGCTAGTAGTTAGAATTAGCAAGTAAGGCATGCCCTAGCAAGCCTGTGGGATATTACTCAGTTGATGTGAAAGGACCCAGCCCGAAGGTGGGACTATTCCCTGGGCAGGTAGATAAGATACAGAGTTAGCAGGTTGGAAATCAGCAAACAGGCCTATTAGCAAGTGAAAAAGTATGGCTCTGTCAGTCTTTTTTGTGGCTATAGTGTGGCCAGTTCCCTTGGTTACCACTGTTGATATAGACTCTCCTATCATGGTGATAAACTGTAACCAAGAATCATAACCTAAAATAAACCCCATGTTCTCCTAAGATGTTTAACCACGTATTCATATCAGCAACAAAGGAGAAACTGGAATAGTAATATACAAAGAAAATGACTATGAAACTGGCAAAGAAATAAAAATTAAAGGAATAGAGTTTATTCTGAAGCACCATTCAAAGAGGGGACTTCTAGAAAAGGTAATCCTGGGGTCTGGGAAGATGCCTCTGCGGTTAATGCCCTGAATTCACAAGCAAAGGACCTAAGTTTGGATCCCCAGATTCCAAGGAAAAATATTGGGTGGGTTGGTACCCCATGCCCTGTAATTCTATCTCTGGAAGACAGTAAGCTGGCTGGCCAGACTGATCTAATGATGCGCTCTGGGTTTCATTAGAAATCCAGGCTCACAACAATGAGGTGCAAAGGCAACTGAGAGTGACTCCCAGTATAACCTCAGCCCTCACAGGCACACACACACACACGTAAATGCATTTGTGTATATACTTCTGTTCACACACAGGCACGCATGCACCCACCCCATACATACATACATGAAAGGGAAAAATGAGAAGAAAAGATAGTCCCAGGCCTAGAGAGATAGGTTAGAGGTTAACACTCTGCCTCAAAAGCAAAAGGACCTAAGTTCAGATCCCAGATCCCACGTAAAAACACACCAGGCAGAAAATGGCAGCAACCTACACTTCTGTCTCTAGAAGGCGGAGCCGGAATGAAGCAAAAAAGGAGGTAGAAGAGATCCAGAAAGAGAAGAAGAAAGAAAAGGTAGTACTGTCTTCGATGAGTTAAGCCAATGCAAATCACCAGTCATAACAGAGGAGCTGAAACGCCTTTGGAATTGTAACCGGAAGTCAGAGTCCCCTGGGGACATGCTGCCTGCTCTGCATCTGGAAGGGTCTAAACATAAAAAACAGAAGGACACGGCTCTGGATGGAGGAAGGGAGGAAAGTCTCAGTTGGACAAGCTGCCAATCAACTCTGACTCACTATTAATTTTTAAAGTAGCTTCTGAGGAGAAGGGGGGTTAAATGGCAGCCTTGCTAATGTTGGCACGTTTAACTCAACTCAGGATTCTGGTACAAATTAGGTCCGTGAGACAACTAAGGGCAGAGTCTTGGTGAGCCTTTAGGAGCAAGGTGGGGAACTTCGCCTAGAGAGTCATCAAGACTCCCTGGCGCGACCTGGGAAGACGATCAATTGGTGTTCGCCATGCAAACATGAGAACCGGAATGTGATTCCCAGAACCACGCGTATCACCATCATCTGACCTGACGGTGACGCCTGCGACCCCAGCACTAGCGAAGACAGGACAATCCCTGGAGGCCACTGGCCAGTCACTCCAGCCTACGCTCCATGAGTTCACAGCCAATAAGAAACTCTCTCTCTCTCTCTCTCTCTCTCTCTCTCACACACACACACACACACACAGTGAATGGCTCCTGAGGAACAATATTCAAAGGTGACCTCTGACCTCCGCATGTGCACACACATTCATGCATTCACACTTCTCCACTGTGTGGAAGGCATTTAATACAAGAATCCCAGCTGGCCAAAGTAGAGACTGTGGAGTGCTCAACCCTGAGCAAGACAAAGCTAAGAGAACATTTCAGAAGAAGGGGTGGTGAGGACATAAGAGCCAGATGGCTGCTGCACCCCAGAACCCACTGCAGCTGTTTACCTCCACAAGACCTGTGCAAGATTTAGCCTATCATTGTCTCACAGTAGGAGGAAGACTTCGGGAGGCACCACGCCTCCATGAGATACTGAGAGGTAATGCTGACTGTGGGAAGGGGGACTACTTTCTCCAGGGGTGTACCCACAAATGTATCAGTCCATGCTGTAGCTGTAATGAAGCTCAGTGAGTCCCACATGCAAAAAGACATGAAAGTAGGAGGAGACCAGTGGAGAAGAAAAAGGTTTTCAATGGGAGGAGAGGGGATGGGTTGGGTAACATGGGGTAAAAACTGGAGAGATGGGTCAGGGGTTGAGACTCTGTCACACAAACAGAAGGCCCTGAGTTCTGATCCCGGGTCCTATGTAAAAAAAACCTGGTGGAAATAGCGGGGAACTACACTTTCAGCCCTAATGGGCGGAGCCCAGGAAATCCCAGAGTGAAGCAAGAAGGAGGTAGAAGCAATCCAGGATGATTCTAAAGTCACCCTTGGTCCTCCACAGGGACATACAGTGCCCTCTGATAACACACACACACACACACACACACACACACACACACACACACCCAGAGACACACACACACACATAAAAGAAATAAAATATTTTTAAAAATCCAGCCCAAGCTACATAGAAACACCCTATCTTTGATATTTTTTAAAAGCCTTCTCCAGAGGCCTGTGTGCAGAATTTATGCTGTCTGCAAAAGCTGGCAAATGTGGGTTATTTTAATTAAGGGATCATCAGAGAGCAACTTCATAGAAGTGGTGGAAATAAAAATATGCTATTTATTTTATCGTGCTGCTCTGAATGTTATTTTAGACTTCTGTTTATGAAGGGTTGGTAAATGTTACTTACACATTTAATAAAGAACTCGAGGGTTGCCAAATCACATCCTTCCACTCTATCAGGGGAATGCATTGACAGCCCCCTCCACGTTAGGAAAGGTCTGCTGCTGCCACCTAGTGGCCATGTGCAGCAAGAGCATTGTACAGTTCTGGGGATGCCCGACTGTGGCAGGGCCAGGCTTTGGAAAACCCAAGCCAGTGGTATGGTTTGGTTTGGTATGGTTTGCTTTGATTTGCTTTGGTTTGCTTTGGTTGGTCGCTCGCTTTTTGTTTTTAATAAGTAGAGTTGTATTTGCACATCCATCATGTGCGTGGGTGGAGCATGAAGGACATTCTAACTCCTGAGCCATCTCACAGGCCCTGGACAGTTCTTCTGAGAGTCTCTCATAGCCCAAGCCGGCTCCAACTTAAGGCCCTCCTCCTGCTCCCACCTTCCAAGTCCCACCCCGCCCACTTGATGTGGTTCTGAGGATCGATCCCAGGGCTTCATGAATACTAGGCAGACACTCTGCCAACTGACCAGTCTTCCCAGCCCCAAGAGTTTTGTGGTTGTTTTTGTTTGTTTTTGATTGTTTGGTTGGTGGGTCGGTCGATTGGTTTTAGGGTTTTTTTTTTTTCATTTTCATATTGTATGTGCATGTGGTGTGTGAATGTGTGTATGTGTGTTTCTAAACTGAGGCACCTGAGACATGGATCTGAGACACGGGACTCTACTGTCATTCACACAGGGACCAAAAACTTGTAGAAAATCTGTTCCTTTGTCTCTCGGATCTTATTGTCATTGTATGTGTGTGAAATCGTGCATGTGTATGTGCGCATGTATGCAAAGGTCTCTGTCTCTATGTCTCTGTCTCTGTCTCTCTCTCTGTTTCTCTCTCACTTTGAAACAGGCTCTCACACTGAAAGCTGGAGCTTAGCTAGACAGACCAGCTGGCCAGAAAATCCAGGGATCTTCCTATCTCTACCCTCCCAAATGTGGGGTTTCAGGCCTACATTGCTGGGCTCTTTACTTGGGTGTGGGGGATCAGAACCCATGCTTGCACATCCACCACTTACCACCTGAGCCATCTCCCAGCCCTCAGACGAGCAATTCTGAGGCTCCTTCTACCAACTCTTCATGAAGACCCCAGGAGAAAGTCCAGGGAAGCCTACTGCCCACAGTGGTGGACAGTTGAGGAAAACCCACCTGGGTACTGTTCGTCCTCCCCCCATCAGTGGTCCCAGAGGCCCTTGCCAACATCAAGCACCTGCACGGGGTCCCTGCCTTGCACTGTTTGCTCACGGACGCCAGCAAACGTCAAGCACGGCCTCGGGCTTCCGCTCACCCTCTGAAGGTCAGAGCTCTCAGCCAGGACGCGTTTCTCACAAGACACGTGATAAGCAGAAATCTTGTCTAAGTCCACTTTGCCCAGTACCCGATCCATAACAGCCCCCCATATCTAGAAGAGGCAGTTCTTTATACTGCCTCACGCATCCCAGGCTGTGTGGTGCAGGATGATGTTGAACTTCTGCCTCTATTTTCTGAGTGCCAGGATAACAAGCTCCGAGGTCCAGATTGTTTTGTTTTAAATTTATCTTTACATCTGGGCTTCATTACCAGCCTCACATGCACCATCATTCATCATCATCGCCACTACCACCAGCAGCGCCACCATCATGCCATTAGCGCCGTCACTACTCCCACCAAGACCATTATAGCTTCTCCACCATCTTCACCACAACCATCCCCATCGCTACCACCCCCACCGCACCTTACTAGCCTCATCCCTATCACACCATTTCTACCACTATCACCACCACCATTCCTCTGTCACTAATCCACCTTCATCCTTATCCACGGCACTCCCTGTGCCAACCTCAGCACCACCACCTCCACCACGGCCACCTCCTCCAGCAACTCCACCCGCACCGATGACCTCTTCCATTATTGTCACTTTCACCTCCACCAGTTACTTCCTCCATCACCATCACCGACTCCATCGCCTCCCCCTCCACCACGGTCACCTCCTCCTGCACTGTCTACCACCCTCCAGTCGGCCACTGGATGGGACTGCTCCTCCCCGGGTCTGGTCAATTCTCTTTGACAAGGAAAAAAAACATTTCAGGGCTGGAGAGATGGCTCAAGGGTTAAACCTCTGCCTCACAGGCAGAAGGTCCTGAGTTCAGATCCCAGATCCCATGTAAAAAACGCCAGGCAGAAATGGCGGCGGCCTGTACTTCCTGTTCTGGAAGGCAGAGCCTGGGAAACTCCAGTTCAGAGCAAATAGGAGGTAGAACAATCAAGAGTGAATCCTGAAGTGACCCTTGGGCCTCCACAGGCACACAGAGTGCCCTCTGATACACACACACACACACACACACACACACACACACACACACACACACACTTACTTAAAGAAATAAAGAAAATACAGACCTGTTTCACTCTATTGTATCTGCTTCAGCCAAATCTAAACATTAACTCTCGTGTTTTCCCATCTAATCCTAACATCAGAGTGTGTTGCCTAATAGAAACCTTGCAGCTGAGCTGTTATTTCTCCATAACATGCAGCCATCATGCCAGTTCCCGGGACCCCTCTCAGAAACGTCAGGCCCAGCAGGAGTTCTTTTATTAGTAGTATTATTGTGGGTATTTTTAATATTATTGTAGGAACTTTTAAGTCTTTTTATTTTTCTAAAGCATACAAAATGATAGATTTTTTTTTATTTCAGCTCATACAAACTTATTAGGTACACCAGTTCCCTCCCTCCCTCCTCCTCCCCCCGTACCCTCTGCTCCCCCTCCCCACCCCTCTCCCTCCCCATCCCCCAGTGCCTCCCACCCCAATTCCCAGAGAGTCCTTTCTTGTGCATGTCTGATTTTCCTCTGGGCCCTCCTCTCCGATGACGTACAAGGACCCAGTGGCCTTTCCCGAACCCTTTCCCGTGTTCCCCTTAGGTATAGGAACACTGCTGTGGCTGCCAATCCTTTGCCTTCAAGGATCTTGGTGCCTTTAGCAGATGCTAGACTTTGTGAGGTCAACAGTGTGTTGGACAATGCGCAGGGCATGCAAAGTCCAATTATGATTGCTTCAGCCCTAACTAGTATAGAGTATCTTACATATCATTGCTCCTCCCATCCTTATGCTCTTACACTCTTACCGCCCCCTCTTCCGCAAATTTCCCTGAGCTTCAAGATGGGGAGAGACTAAGCTGGCCTAGTTCTA
This sequence comes from Typhlomys cinereus, assembly GCA_023101885.1. Classification (NCBI taxonomy): domain Eukaryota; kingdom Metazoa; phylum Chordata; class Mammalia; order Rodentia; family Platacanthomyidae; genus Typhlomys; species Typhlomys cinereus. The sequence continues at coordinate 20,752 of JALPQD010000207.1, forward strand.
GGTGGTTGATATACAAAATGATAGATTTTTACAAGTTCAATCATACGTATATCACTGCCCATATTTCTCCCCTTATTACTTTTCTTGACCCTTCTCTCCCCTCCTGCTTGACTCACCTTCCTTCCCCCAAACAGTACCCTCTGCTCTCCTGTGACGCATTGACATATGTATGCACGCATGCTTTTAAATCCATGTCTTGCATGTAACTTGTAATGTCTTCATCTTCTTAAAGTCAAGCCTTTTTAAATATTGCTTATGTGTGAGAGAGAGAAAGGAAGGAAGGAAGGAAGAAGGGAGGGAGGGAGGGAGGGAGGGAGGGAGGGAAGGAAAGGAGGGAGGAAGGAAGGAAGGAAGGAAGGAAGGAGGGAAGGAAGGAGGGAAGGAGGGAAGGAGGGAAGGAGGGAGGAAGAAAGGAAGGAAGGGAGGGAGAGAGAGATAAGACTAAGAGAGAGAGAGAATTTGAAGAGGGAGCGAAGAAGCACGAAAGAAGAAAGAAAGAAAGAAGAAGAAAGAAAGAAGAAAGAGAAAGAAAGAGAGAGAGAAAAAGAAAAAAGAAGAGAAAGAAAGAAAGAAAGAAAGAAGAAAGAAAGAAAGAAGAAGAAAGAAAGAAAAGAAAGAAGAAAGAAAGAAAAGAAAGAAAGAGGAGAAAGGAAAGAAGAAAGGAGGAAGGGAGGGAAAGGAGGGAGGAGGGAGGGAGGGAAGGAGGGAGGGAGGGAGGGAGGGAGGAAGGGAAGGAAGGAGGGAGGTGCATATATGCACCGTGTCTGCTCCCAAGGACCTGAACTCAGGTCTCCAGGTTTGCAAGCAGGCATCTTACCTGCTGAGCCATCTCACCAGTCCTGATATGTCTTCCTTTTATCTCTGGCATTATCCTCTCTAGTTCCTGGTTTCCTTCCCTTAGACCCCCTCCACCTACCACCGGCCCCTTTCCACTTTTTCTTTTTTTAATTTCTGGGTGTATGTCTGTCTGTCTGTCTGTCTGTCAGAGGACCCTGTGTGTGCCTGTGGAGGCCCAAGGGTGACTTCGGGAATCACCATGGATTGCTTCCACCTCCTATTTGCTTTGATCAGGAATTTTCCGGGCTCTGCCTTCCAGAACAGGAAGTACAGGCCGCTACCATTTCTGCCTGGTGTTTTTTACATGGGATCTGGGACTTGAACTCAGGACCTACTACCTGTAAGCCCAAGGGTTAACCCTTGTATCGTCTCTCTGGCCCCACACTTTCTTTTCTTATTATTCTTTTTTTTTGTGTGTGAAGATTAAGATTAGAGAAGAGAAAGGCTGGAACTCATGGACTCCAGACATGGAGTGCCACGAGGGGCTAGGGCGCCTCCATGAGAAGCAGGCAGCTGGAAAAGGAACTCATGGCACCTTGAGTACCATGAGGAGCTAGGGTGCCTGTATTCTTTTTTATTTAATGTTGCATGCATGAATATTTATAATATTTTCAACCTTTAGTCCCAAATCCCATCCCCCTTGTCATCATAGTTAGATACAGGTGTCAACTGATGGGTGAGGGTTCGAGCTTTGGGCATATTTGTAAAGAATTAGTAGTTGAGTTAAGCCCAGAGCAAACCTGCAGGAGATTGTCTAGTCGATGGGGAAGGCCCAGCCCATGGTGGGTGGGACTCGTCTCCAGGGAGGGAACTGTTTGAGAAAGTCGGCATCCTTCTGTATCCTTCTGTATAGTTGGCCAGACATACTGGTCTGGCGAGAAAGGGTCGTCCCTCTCTCAGCCGTTACGTGGACATTTGTGGCCAGTTCCCTTGGCCCTCAGCGTTGCAGTGGGCTCTCCTGCCAAGATGGACAAGTAGCTGTCTCCAGACTGCTGTAAGAAAAAATTAAAAGCCCCTATTCCTTTAAGTTGTTTGTCATGAGTTCATCAGCAACAAGAACTACCATCGCCTTCCCCTTATAACCCTTCATCTCCCCTGCCAGACTCCCTATGTTCACATCCGTTCGCTTGTACGGTCCACTGGGCTCCACCTCGTCTGTTCCACCTAGTCAAATCGTGACATGATTTGTGCACCCTTTCCACTTTCACAGTGTCTCCAACACACACACATGTGCTTAACTCTAGAGTTCACACAAGAGAAAATGTGAGATGTGTCTTTGAGTCTGGCTTAGTTTGTGTAACACAAGACTTCCGTTCTGTCCATTTTCCATGACGTTGGTTCTTTTTTTTTTTTTTTTTATTTAATTGTGCATGTATGCGTGTGTGTGCGTGTATGAGTGCGTGTGTGTGTAGAACCACGGACGAATTTCGGAACCATCATGGACCGCCTCCACTTTCTCCTTGTTTACTCTGCCCTGGGATTCACAGGCTCCGCCCTACCAAGACCAGAAGCGCAGGCCGCCCCGGCTTCCACCCGGCGTCTATACATGGGGATCTAGGATCCGAACTCAGGACCTTCTGCCTGCAAGACAGAGGCTTAACCCCTGAGCCACCTCTCCAGCCCCCATGATGTTGGTTCTTTAAGGCTAGATAAAATTCCATTTCATGGGCTGGAGAGAGGACACTGCCTCGCAAGCAGATACCAGGTCCTGCATAAAAACGCTATGCAGAAACCGCAGCAGCTGCACTTCCAGACCTGGTGGGCGGAGCCTGGGAACCCCCAGAATGAAGCCCCAGTAGAAGTAATGCAGGATGCTTCCTGAAGTCACCCTTGGCCCTCCACAGGGACACATGTGCCTTTTGATACACACATACACAGAGTAAATAAGTAAATTAATTAAAAAAAGAAAAATTCATTTCGTGTGTTCATTGTTGGTTGATGGCACCCAGGCTGATTCTGTATCTTGGTTGTGACCCTTCAGAGTACAGGAAGGAATCTAATAGAGGTGGTCCTGAGGACGTGGCCCAAGACACACCTCTTCCCTCTTCTCTTCCCAACCTAGCTGGCCACCCTGACTCAGCTCTGCGGACATGATCTGAGGTCTCCCTCAAGCAGGGATCGTTGCTTCCATTTCACAGGCGGGGAAACTGAGGTCCTTTGGAGTGGACTCTGGGGAGAAGCACACACGCACACGGCCCGACAGATTCAGCTTGGCAGCTGGACCCTCTGCCCTGTCCGTGGGGCTCCCGGCTACTCCTCCAGGGGCCACAGCCCTTCCTGGCTGGCGGTCAGAGCCAGCAGCTGGGCCTAGGAATGGACCGGTCCGCTGTGTAGAGGGCGCCTGGAACAGAGAGCAGGTGGGGAAAGCAGCAGGTGCAGAATAATGAGGCCACCAGGGGAGGCCCGGGGAGCAGGTGCTGCCCGTAGAGAGAGCGGACTTGTCATTGTACACCCAGCTCTGGTGGGCCTGGGGCAGAAGAGGAATTCCTGTGAGCCCCCAGGCCACCCTGGCTCATGCTCAGAGGTCGTCAGGATGCCTGGGCTCAGGCACGCAGCCAGGCCCCTCCCCTGGGTCCCAGCAACCCTACCAAGTTGCCATGACAACCAGCACTTTCATCCCTGTCCCTTTGTCTGGTCATGGTCCAGCTTTTGTGGCCAGCCATAATTAGGGAGTGTGGGGGGGGGTCGGCCTCAGCTGGGGTGGAGTTGTGAACTTCAGGCAAAGGGGGACCGGAGAGTAGACTAAAGAAAATTAAAGATGCAGAAAGGCTGGGCTTGCTTTGCTGGCCCGCGGCCCCCTGGAGCCTCCTCTCCGGCGCTTGGCCACATTCTCAGAGCTGGGGCTGTGCCTGGGACTGACCCGGGCCCAGGCTCTCTTGACCCCATTTCTGGGCCTCATTTTCCCATGTGCGAATGGAACTACGGACCATCCCTCTCCTCGGTGCACTGTGGTTCTGGGAGGCAGGAAGAGGAAGGGGAGGGGGAGGAGGACGAGGAGGACAAGGAAAAAGAGGGAGGAGAAGAAAGGCCTCGGCAGCCTGGGCCAAGCAAACATTTGTTAACTTTCTTGTCACCCTGGAGAAACAGAGAACAAAACCAAGGTTAGCTCACATCACATCCACAGTGAGCACTCGGCACAGCCCCACCCCCACCCCCCCCCCACCCCACCCCCCCACCCCCACCCCCGGAATCCCGGGGCGCCCTGATCCTCAACTAAACTTACCATTGACTCTCTCCCAGCAACCCTTCCAGAGAGGAGACTAGGTGAGGCCTCCCCCTACCCCGTCCTATCCCAGACCCCAAAGTGTTGAAAAACAAAAGGAGGCGCAAGGCAGTCTGTCTTCTCTGCTGTCACTGGGGTGTGAGAAAGTGAGAATTCCTCTCACATCCTGTCTCCTCTCCGGACACCACTGCTGCCCCCTGCAGATTCAACATCTCCTGACCCGCCTCTCTGCCTGGTGCTGCTTGGAATCTTCACTGTCATCCGCCTTTTCAGGAACCAGGAGGCCCCAGAGTTAGGTGATTAGCCCTGTCCCACCCTAAAAACTCTTGAGACAGTGCTGAGTATCAGCAAAGAAACCCCGAACTTCTGAAGCAGGTGACCAGGCAGACAGGCCTGCGACGGAGGCTCCTGCCACAGGCCTGAGCAGGTGGAGGACGCAGAGCTGCTGTCCAGATGAGGCAGCAGCAATCTTTGTTCTTTCCTGGGCTGCATCTCCTGTGCTTGGGAGAGGGCCAGGAGGTCCTGCAAGACCCCCGCTCTGGGTTCGCCATCCCTATGGTCTTGTGGAAGGAGTCTTGGCACCCTGTACAAAGATTATGTTTTCTATAAAGTCTACCATCTTCCAAGAGATGACCCGGCATCGGTGGTTCACTGGTAGAATTCTCTCCTGCCAAGAGATGGCTGGACTCTCTAGGCCCAGGAAAGACCTCCCCATCCCTAGGGACAGCTCACAGATATAACAGGGTGGGCGGCCCCTGAGACGTCCCTCCCACCCCGCAGATGCTTCCACAGGGGGGTTTGTGTACAGCATCTCAGTCACCGGGAGAACCTCTAAATGGCAGACTTGGGGCGGGGGCTGGTCCCGCTCCTGTAGCTATATGACTGTGGGATAGAGAACCCGCTGAAAACCACCAGGGCAGACCCTACAACTCATGCCAGCTCTGCCCTTCCAGGACCGCACTTCCTCTTTCCCATGAACTGCTCCTCCACGTCAGCTTCTGCGGCTATAGGGGAGCGAAAAGAGGGGAGCGGTAAAGTCACGCACCTGAGCCCTGGGGTGATGCTCTGTCACTGGACGACTCAAGCCAACCGAGGACGGGATGTGACGCTGTAGTTACTGGCTGATTACTGAGACATTAGTATGTGTGTCATGAGGTTTATAATATTATATTTATATTATGCTAACATCACAAGATAATGTCATTTAATCCTCACACCAGCCCTAGAAGGAAGGTGACTAATTACGCCCCCTTTTATAAGTGGTAATTCTGAAGTTCAGAAAGGGGAAGCTATCTTAGGAAAAGGAATGGGGTCTACGGCCATACCACCCTGAACGCGCCCGATCTCGTCTGATCTCGGAAGCTAAGCAGGGTCGGGCCTGGTAAGTACTTGGATGGGAGGAAAAGGAATCAGCAGACCCACCAGCGATGTTAAGAGAACTACTGAGGTGGGTGTTACGAGGAAGACAGTATAAGATGGATTTGGGTTTGACAAAATGTTTGACAAGACATTTTTCAAGGCTTGGGAGATGGCTCAGCAATTAAAGCGCTTGCCACACAAGCAACAGGACTGGAATTCAGATTCCCAGATGGCACTTAAAATGCCAGGTGGGCTTTGGCAGCTTTCCTTGTAACTCCAGACTCAGAAGGAAAAGACTAGGAAATCCCCAAAGCCATCTGCCTCATCAGGCCAGCTTTATCTCGGAGCTGTGGGTTTGGTTAGCAAGCCCTGTCTCAAAAAAGCATAAGACAGAAAAGTGATCAAGGATGATGCTCGATATCAACTCCATGCACACGTACAAACACACATGTACATATATAGCCTCACATACATGTGTGCTTCCACACACAGATGAACATGTACACACACACACACACACACACACACACACACACATGAAAATGGAGAGAAAGGGAGAAAAATACATTTTCCTACTGGCCCAAGCCTAGGAGCTGGGCTTCCCACATGGTGAGGGTTGGTCTTCCTGAGAGATTAAATGCAAGAGGCTGGATGGGCATTTGCCATGCTGCCATCAAGACAGAAACGAAGCCAGGCACAGAAACTAAATCAGACACCCTACTCCCTATTTAACACATCCGATCCTTGTCTTCCAAAATCATGTGGGGAAGGCTGTCTTCTGTCCTTGCCACGAGTTCAGGAACCAGCAGGAGGGCCCTGGAGCAACTATCTGCTCCAGCACGTCCTTTTGGAAGTATGTCAGGGACGCTAGAGACAAAGCAATCAGTGACAGGAGGAGTCCAGGGAAATGGTGACTGATGTCCATTCTGAAGTTTTGCACAACTGCTGAGAAAGGGGATCATAGTTCGTAGCCAGCCTGAGCTACATAGCCAGCTGCAGTTCAGATCTCTATAGTAAGACCCTGTCTCCAAAGAAACAAACAAACAAAAGGAAAGGATTTGAGGAACTGGTGACTAGCTAATCAGGATCCCTTGGTCACAAGCCTACCCGTGAGAAGACAGCTGTCAGTTCGAAACCACCCATCTATCTCCTAGATAGACTACTCCTTCAGCCTCCCTGCAAGATCTACTTTGGAGAAAAGACCTCCATTTTCTCAAGTTGTTTGTATCAACATCTTGCCTCTTGACTTAATGGGCCTGTTGCACTAGTACAGCTAGACTTGGTTCTGGTAAGAGGAACATCTCCCTGTGGTGAGCCAGCACTGCGACTGTCTCAAGCACATTTTGGTCCCTTCCTTGCCTTCCACGGTCACAGTACTGGGAGCCCAGACACCCTCCGTTCTTACAAAAACTTGACACAAGTGGGTAAGCAGATAGACTGTGGCACCCTGGGAAGTCACACTGACATACATGTCAAAAACCTTCTTTCTCGGCCACTGGAGGGTTTTGGCATTTGAACTTGCCATATGAAAAGATCGTTGGCTTTCCCATACACACACTTTTGTGTCTGTGATAACGTTGAGTGTGTGTGTTTGTAGGCTTGTGTGTGTTAAAGCAAAGACAGAATGTTCAATACCTGTCTGGCCAATAGTTCACTTGGCTACATAAGGGAAAATTAGTCTAACCTATCCACTGACCAAAAAAAAAAAAACAGGTAAGTGTTTTAAGGTCCTTGCTATGTAGCCCAAGCCAGTTTAACAAACACAAACATTTGTACACACACACACACACAAACACACACACACACACACACACACACACACACACACACACGAACGACTTAAAAGAAGGAAGAGAAGCTCCTTCAAAATCAAGCTGGGGGCTGGAGAGGTGGCTCAGGGGTTAACTCTCCGCCTGGCAGGCGGAAGGTCCTGAGTTCGGATCCCAGATCCCACGTATAGACGCCAGGCGGAAGCAGGAGCGGCCTGCGCTTCTGGTCCTGCTAGGGCGGAGCCTGTGAATCCCGGGGCAGAAGGAGGTGGAGGCGTCCATGGTGGTTCGCGAATTCGTCCGTGGTTCTACACACACACAGACACACACACACACACACACACGCACACGCGCACGCATATACACACGCACATGCGCACGGTTGAATAAATAATAATAATAATAAATTTTTTTAAATGTAAACCTTTAAAAAAAAAAATCAAGCTGCTATGTGAACTGTTTTGCCTAGAAATTTTTGATCCACAGCCTTAACCATAATTTGGATTCACTGGTTTCTTATAAAATGGTCACAGAAGTTAAGACTGTTACATTGACTTAAGTGTCTTTTAACTGTATTTGGTTGGTAAAATAAAATGTCTTGGGCATTTTTTGGCCTGAGTTTCTTAGTTCTTTCTTTTCTTTTTGGTTTGTTTGTTTCCTTTGTTTGGTTGGGGTTTTGTTTTTTTTGTTTTGGATTGTTTGTTACTGTTGTTGTTTTGATTTAGTTTACCTTTGGTTTTTCCAGGAAGTCTCATGTAACCCTGGCTGACTTTGAACTCGCTATGTAAGCGGGGATGACCTTGAACTCCTGACCCTCCTGTCTCTACCTCCCAACATCTGGGACTACAACACCCAGCTGCTAAATTTCTGATCAATAAAAATTATACTTATCTCAGCAAGATGCTTAAGACTTAGGAACAAATATGCAAATGGAAACACAATGTTATGTCAGTTATTTTTTAAGTTACAAGTACAGAAACTTTCGAGGTTTTTTTTGACAAAAAAAAAAAACTTGAAATGATGACATGCACCTGCACACACATGAATATATATGCATAAATAAATGTACTTGGGATAGATGTTTATAAATGTAGAAAGACAAGGACTTGTGGACGTAACTCAGTAACTGAGTAACTGAGTAACTGAGAACTTGCCTAGCTTCCCAGAATTGTACAAACTGATATCTTAGTTTTCATAAGTAATCTAGGAATAACTGTTAAAATAAATAAATTATGAACTGGGAGATAGCTCAGCCAGAGACATACTTAGTACACAAGCATGAGGACTTGAGTTTAATTCCCAGAACACACACAAGACAAGTCAGGCATGATACATGCTTGAAATCCCAGCACTGGGGAGATGGAAATAGGCAGATGCCCAGGGCTGGCGGATCAATCAGCCAATTGATGACTCAATGAGAGATGCTGTTTCAGAAAACAAGATGGACAGCTGCTGATGAATGATACCAAAAGTTGATTTCTGAAATACACACACACGTACATTCACAGACATACACACACACATACGTATACACACACATACATATACATTCAAGAACACACATGGACACTTGCACACATACAATACATACAGACACATACACAACACATACACATACACACACATATTACATACACAGGCAAATGTGCACTCACATGCACCTGCACACACATGAATATATACGCATAAATAAATATACTTGGGATAGATGTTTATAAATGTAGAAAGACAAGGACTTGATGTGGATGTAACTGAGTAACTGAGTAACTGAGAACTTGCCTAGCAAACACTCTGTTTGCTCCCCAGAATTGTACAAACTGAACTGAACGTGGTGACATTTAACTGCAATCCCAGGACTCAAAAGGTAGAGACAAGAGGGTCAGAAGTTCGAGGTCATCCTCAGCTACGTGTAGCAAATTCAAGATCAGCCTGAGATATAGGAGACTTTGTCTCTTGTATCATAATGGTTATAGGAACATCAAACTTAAGAGTCAGCTGTGCAAGGTAACCCAGGCCTGCAGCCCCTGAACTCAGAAGGCTGAGACAAAAAGATGGAAAATTTAAGGCCAGTCTGGATCACACAGCAAGAGATTGTCTTAAAAAAAAAAAAACCTGAGCCATTGCCAAGTTAGCTACTGAAAGATCAATTGCTAAATTAAACTCGAGTATTCTTAGGAAAACAACATATGTATTTTTGGTCTATTCATAAGTGTGTTATCAGAAATTACTAGTATAGGAAAAACATTTTTACATGTATAATTCCACAGAGAAAATATAAAAAGCTGTGTTTTATGGAGAAAACTCAATGAAAATCATAAAGTATATTTATTGAGGAAAAAGTAATTTTCTGTAAATTCAGAAAATGTGAGGAAGGAAGAAAAGCAGAAATGAACCATAAGTAGGAGAAAAGGAAATGTGAGGGAAGTTATGAGGCTATATGTGGGGAAAGAAGATTAAAAAGCATTAAAACTGGGGGCTGAATTTCATGCTCCTGCAACAGACAAGGAGCCCAGTTGGGTCAAATCAGCACCTCCAAAGCAGAGCATTCATAAGGACTGAAGGGTGGGTCCCAATTATGGGAACTCATTACCTGAGGGCTTAACCGGTTTGCCAGCTGAGCCTTTCAAATGGACCCAAGCTTGTCAGCAAGATGAGAAACAAGCTATTGGATTTGAAGCATCAATCCAGATGCAAAGAGATGGTCCCTAACCAGCTGCTTACCAGTCCAAACATGTAGAGCCAGCTATACAAGGATGTCGCCTTACCCGAGACCTGTAGCCACCACTTGTGTTGTTTTACTTGATGTTCTGGGATAACCAGTGATGGAGGTACTGGCTCCTTTACAAGCAGAAAGGTAGCTATTGATTAATGGGCAAATATCATGGGCAAATGCTAGATAATCCAAATGTTAAATTTCCAGTAATTACCACCTTTAACCCTGCTCCCAAGCCAAGATGAACTCAACTAGCATCTCAAGATATAGAAATTATAACTGTGCTCTATTCTAACAGATCTGATTTGGTAGATTAATTAGTAGAAACAGCTTCTAGAACAAGGGTACCGGAGTTAGAGGTATGCCACATACAGGGGACACAACCGCCGTTCTCATCTTCATCAGAACAGCCGTGATTACTCACAAGAAATCCTCAACGACATCCACCATTGATGCTTCCTTACAGGAGACAGTGGTGAGGGTCAACATGGATTTAAAACCAGCCACCAACACCTGCCTCTAGTCTAGTCCCTTCCAGACATGCTGTTCCATTCACTTCCACCTTCTGATGTCTCCGTTCAGCAGAAAAAACCAGACTCAAGACATCAGCCCAAAGCCTACAGGATGGGAGAATGAACAGCTGAGAACCCGAAGCCAATCCATGAGAGCAGGTCTTCTGCCGGCTCCCTGGGTGACCTCTCCTGACCCTTCTGTTGCACAATGATCAGGTGATGTATGTTCTGTCTCGTTACCATGGGTTTGGCAATCAGAGAAGGCGCTCCAGGCAACCATTCCATCTCGTCTGAGCATTTGTGCACCTGAGCAAGCTAATCGGCGACAGCAATAGGCTAAGGAAAGAACAATCTTTGTTCTTGAGATTGCAGGATGGAGAAGCAACTCGTGAGAGAGTGACTAGGATTAGAGATGCCATTCTGCACCAACCTCCACTGTGAGAAGGTGTGATCCTCCTCTGCTATCTAAATTACCCCTAAATCAGTCTCCAGCAAGATAGACTTGGGACCAAAGTCCCCCTTCTCCTCTTCCCCCATCTACTGGATAAGCCAGTGTTTCGAGGTCTGAAAATCCACCCAAAGCGGCACAGACCGCGAGCTTGGTCGAAGCTCACAGACACCCAGCTATAGGGGAGCCTTTCCTCTAGCTCCGAATATAGAGAGAAGCTTTTCCTTCGGCTCCCTGAAAAATAGTCCAGCCTCATCTGGAGGAACCCCCAGATTATTATGGGTTTGGGGGGGTCATCCAAAGATTCACCATAGACCAAAAGTTAAAATTAATCACTGAGAGGCTTTTCTAGAGAGAGAGAGAGAGAGACTAGTACCAGGGCTTGCACACGCGGGCAGGGTGATGTGCGTGCAGGCCCCCCCATTTACATCTCCACACAGTTTTTATACACAAGGGACAAAGGAGGTTGCAGGCCCCACCAAAGCAGTTTCTCAAGTTTAAGAAATTTCTTTCTAAGATTTTAAGATTTTTCCTTTTATGCTTCCGTTCCAGACCAGCATTTCTGTTGGTTTTTAATAGTGTGTGTGTGTGTGTGTGTGTGTGTGTGTGTGTGTGTGTGTGTTGAGGGCATTGTGTGTCCCTGTGGAGGACAAAGGGTAACTTGGGGAATCATTTTGGATTGCTTCTATCTCCTTTTTGCTTGGTTCTGGATTTCCCAGGCTCCGCCCACCAGGCCCAGAAGCGCAGGCTGCTGCTGTTTCCACCTTGGCGTTGTTTTGTTTTGTTTTGTTTTGTTTTGTTTTGTTTTGTTTTGTTTTTAACGTGGAACCTGGGGTCCAAACTCAGGATCTTCTGCTTGTGAGAGAGTCTTAACCCCTGAGCCATCTCTCCAGCCCATTTCTGCTAGATTTTTTGAGACAAGGTTCCATGAAGCCCAAGTGGTTCTGGAACTCACAATGTAGCAGAGGATGATGACTTTGAACTTCTGATGCTCCAGCTTCTGCCTCCCGGGTGCTGGTTATAGACATGCACTTGGCTTGATTAACCAGGCTTTTAAATAGTCATCTTCTTTGCTTCTTGACTTCATTGACCTAACATACAGCAGGTAATAAGATCCTGTTTCTAGTCCTGCTTCTAGTCCTCCAACACTGAGGATGAAGAACAGACCACACCTCCCAGATAGGAGTTAAAAGCTGTTGGTTGTGAAGCCTGTCCCAAACCATTCCCTTTTACTCCCTCTCTAGGGACAGCTTTACTTTCAAGATCCTGTGTGTTCTTTCTCCTCTCCCTTCTCCTTCTTTGGAGACAGAGTCTCACTGTGCAGTATAGACTTGTTGCCAGGTCACCAGGGTTGGGGGAAGCTGGTGATGGGTGTATTCCTTCAAGGTAATTCCAGCCATGGGGGGATGACCTTCAAAGACCTTTAGAGAGCATCCCAGTTGGGTTGCTCTAAAACTGCCTAAGGCTCACATCAAACCTATAGTCCTTCTGCACCTACCTCCCCAGTGTTGGGACTACAGGTGTGTACCACTGTCTGAGGCAGCAGGAGAGGAAGATTGACCGAGCCTGCTATGCCACCTGAGGAGTTCTCCCGAGGGACCCCACTGAGGGTGGTCATGATCTTATTTGCACTAAAGAAAAGAATTTCAGAATGAGTCTTTAAATATGAAGCAAAGCTACGGCTTAGTTTTTAAAGGACAGCAGGCACTGAAGGACAGATATAGAATGTGGGGACAAGGGAGATTACTCACTTGCCAAACAAGCAGGAGGATTTGCACTTGATCCCCGGAAGTCACATAAACAGCCAAGCATGGGGACTGTGCACATAATCCCAGTGCTGGGAGATAAAGGTAGGGGTTAGGCAGTTTTAGAGCAGCCATGCTGGGATGGTCTCTGAAGGGCTTCAAAGGTCATCCCCCCACTGCTGGGATTACCCTGAAGGAACACACCCTATTTTAATCCTCCACAGAGATATGGTTGCCAAGCTCCCTCAAACTTGGGTTCATGAAAGAATATGGAGATTAGTTCTCTCCTGCAGATAAACCTATCTGAGGTGGAGCACAAGATCAAATGGGTTGGGCCCCAATATGAACAGACCAATGAGATGCAGAGGACCAAAAGCTCCAATTAGGTTTGCAGAAATTGAAGCTAACCAATGAGGAAAAGCCATCTTTCCCAGGTCTGTTTAGGCCTATAAATAATCCTGACCTTGGCAGCCATCTTTGGCTCCCTTGCCCCTCGTGGTACTTCTGGGAATCCATGAGTTCCTGTTTTCTTTGACCTCTCATGGATTCCATTCCTGGAGTCCATGAGTTCTTCAGGACCCTCTCGCCCCTCATAGATTCATGTCCATGAGTTCCATTCTTTCTCTCCTCTAATACACTCTAATGTAATCCTGGGGGAGTGTTCTCTCTTCAGTCTCAGGACACACAGAAACCTTCCCCCAGAACGCCTAACATTTTGACAACTGCAGCCAGAAGATCAACCCCATATCAGGGAGATCCGTCAGGCTCACTGGCCAGTCAGTTTAGCCAAATAGTTGAGCTCCTGGTGAGAAACCTTGTCCAGAAAAAATATAGTGTCGGGCCAGTGAGACAGCTCCGTGGGCAAGGTGCCTGCTCCCAAATCTGAGGACCCGAGTTTGATCCCCAAAAGCCCACAAGGTACAAGGAGAAAACTGACTACTTCTGAAAGTTATTCTCTGACCTCTACCAGTGCATAGTATATATTCTCTCTCTCTTTCTCAAATATAAGAATTAAAAATAAGGTGGAAAATAATCAGGAAAGATATCCAATATCAACCTCTGGCCCTTACAAACACATACATGAACATTTTTAATCAGATTCAAAGATTAAGTTTTAAAAATATAATTTAAAAAAACCCGTGCACTGATTTAACTTATTACTCTTATCTTCAGGAATTTATTTTGCTAAGTGAAACCCCGTGATGTGCATTGTTCAGGTTTACGGGTGGCAAGAGTATTGATAAAGCTAAGATCAAAGAATCACAAGTATTTAAGATGTTTTGGCCTTAACCATGGCTCATGAGCTGTTTTCATACTCGTGCTAAAAAGTTTCTCTGTAAATGAAGTATTGCTCTTTGCAGACCATCTTCACACAATTTTTTATCTTTGTGTCAAAATTCTAGAGCAGAACTAGAGCTCAGTTGTAGAATGCTTGTCTCGCATGCGTGAAGCTGTGGGTACTATCCCCAGCACCACAGGAAAAAATAATTTTAAAAAACTGCGAGCAAACCAGATCCCAGAGGTAAGGGTTCCTTTCTTTCTCTTTCTTTCATCCCTCTTTCTTTTTTTTTTTCCTTGTTTTATTTTGAGATAGGATCTCACTATGTAGCTCAAGGTGGACAGAAACTTCCTCATAACCCTGGGTGGCCTCAAGCCCCCCTCTCCCTCTCCTAAGTGCTGAATTGTACAGGATGCCCAGCTCCAATGTATCTTTCTTTCTTTCCACCCTTCTTTCCTTCCTTTTTCTTTCCTTTCCTTTTTTCCTTCTTGTATTTTGCTTTTGTTTTATTTTCTTTCTTTTTTAAATAGGATGTCATGTTGCCCAAGCCAATCCTAAACTTGCTATGTAATAGAGTAGCTTTGAGTTACTAATCCTTCTGCCTTTACTTCCCTAGTATTGGTAATACATGTTGGATTATCCACCATGCCTGGCCATGTGTCTTCTTTGTTTGTTTGTTACATATAGATCCCAGAGTATTGTGCTAGGCGAGCAATCTACCACTGAGCCATATTCCGTAGTCCCATTCATGTTTGTGTGTGTGTGTATGTGTGTGTGTGTGTGTGTCAGAGGACACTGTGTGTCCCTGTGGAGGTCCAAGGGTGACTTTGGGAATCATCCTGGATTGCTTCTACCTCCTTCTTGCTTCACTTTGGGATTTCCCAAGCTCCGCCCACCAGGGTGGAGAGTGCAGGCTGTCGCCATTTCCACCTGGCATTTTTACACGGGACCTGGGATCTGACTTCATGTCCTTCTGCTTGGGCGGCAGAGTCTTCACCCTGAGCCATCGCTCCGGCCCCATGCACGCAGCATGTAAAGATCAAACACCAGCTTGCAGAAGCTGGTTACCTCCTTCCACCACACGGGCTCCAGAAATCAGACTCAGGTTATCAGGCCCAGTGGCAAGCGCCTTTACCCGCTGAGCCATCTTCCTAGCCCCATGTTTCTTTCTCTGTGATAAATTTCGGGAGCATTCCGACAGGGACAGGTGCGAGCAAAAGGCTGGAAACGAGCACACCAAATCTTGCTTCCCAGACCTTTTATTTCCCTTGCCTCACCCTAGTCCTGTTGGGGTGTCCCAGAATCTGATTCTACTCCCGAGGGTACTCCCTGGTGGGGAGGTTGATCCGACAGCCTCCTCTTTCCCCGACCTTTGCACTCGACTGATGCACCACACCCATCAGTTCTTCTAAAGCCCCTCAGATCCACCCACAGGCAGTGCTGGCAGCCTTCAGCATGGTCTTCCAGGCCCCAGTTCCATGGTCCTTTTTTGACCCTGCAATTCCTCATCCCCCCATTAGCAGCTCCTTCCCCCACCCTCAACCCCCTCCCCCCCGCCCCCAGCCAAAAGGAGATGCTTTCCACTCCTAAAGCGTACAGCCTGCTACCTCACTGAATGAGACCACCCTTCGCGTTCCCTGAGACTCCAGGTCTGGGTAAAGCACCTGTGATTCTGATTGCTATGACAAAACTGTGTGACCACAGCCATTAACACGTTTGTCTCCTCAGAGAAACCAAAGGCAATGTGGAGCGGGGTCCTGCCTCTTGCCTATCTTGTGCCCCCATCCCTGCTGTCAGGGAGGAAATGGTCTGTGAGTGACAGGTAAATGGACAAATGAGAGTGTGACCAGGGCTGGGATAGCTGCCTATCCACACTGATCCTCTGGAGAGTGAGATCTAAGAGTTTGGGGCTCCAGCTTTGGGAGACTGATTGGACCAGGTGGTCCCTGAATGGGCCCTAGATTTTGCATGTCCCTTCTCATGTCCTAAGCCACAAAAGAGGGGCCATTTCTAAGATTCATTCGCCTGCCAAATAGGACAGGAATTAGGGGTCCACGCCTAAGAGGGGTAATTGAAGTGAATTACTGGCTTGTTCTAGGTTACATATGCTTTTGTGCAAAGCCACAGTATAGACTTTCCTGAGAACCCCATGAGGGTGTGAGAGAAGCTGGCTGAGTCCAGGGACCCGCCACTCTAGACAAAGCTGTGGGCAGAGTGCAGGTCTCCCTGGGCTTGGCAATCATCAGGCTCCAGCCCTGCTCTCCGTGGGTGGTCCCCTGCCGCTGCAACTGCTTCGCCCCAGCCCTTGCAGCTCAGGGGCAGCCTCCCGAGCACCCTGGCAGCCCTCCAAGCCTTGGAGGAAGACACTCTCTGCCACACCATCGTGGCCACCGCCGCAGCCGATTCGAGAATACAATTACAGCAAACAACAGCCACCTGCCTCGCTTGAGCCTCGCCATCCACACCTGGAACTAATTAGCTTAATTAGGTCTTAATGAGCTACACTGGTCGGAAGGCCTATTTTTACTTAATTATCCCCTAATGTGCTTGGCATGAAGGAACGAGGAACCTGGAGGATGGTTTGGCGGGAGCAGTGGCAGTCACGTCGGCTGCCTGCAGAAGAGACACCGGGGGACGTCTGTCTACCAGGAGTGAGTCTTTGGAAAGGTTCCCAGGGATCGGAGGTGAAGTGGGGGCCACAGGCCACACCTGCAAGGCTGGTCCCACCCCCACTAGTCCTATCATTCCTGATGCTCCGCCTGAGTTGGGACCCAAGCCACACTGAACCTCACTGAGGGTGTGACCGCCTGACTGGCTTTTGTATTCATAGGGAGGCAAGGGGGCTGAGCGAGGACCCAGCATTGTTTCTCCTCCTCCTCCTCCAGCGGGGAGCCCACCACACAGAGAGGCTTGCCTGGGGGACACACAGCTAACTGCTGAGGGTGGAGATGAATCTCTCCAAGACCCTCTCAAGGAGCACTATAGGCAATTGCAGGTAGTCAGACCTGGTGGTACAGGCCTGTAATCCAAGCTACTTGGAGGCTAAAGTAGGAGAATCACAGGTTCAAATCCCGCCTGGGCAACTTCGTGAGCTGCTTTCTATCGCTAAATAAAAAGTTAAAAACTGGAGGTAACCCAGAGCTAGAGCATTTGTCTACCAAGCATAAGGCCCAAGGTCTAATCTGCAGTATGGGGGTTGGGGGTGTCCTTCTAGAGCAGGTCCTAAGCCCTCTGACACAGGTAAGGGTAGGCAGAAGATTACAAGGGGGACCAGTCTTGGGTTTCAACAGCAACCTCTGGATCTTGGTTCAGGAAAGACAAGTTTGCCTTATCGATTTCTTTAGCTTTGGAGTGATATACAGTAGTCTTGATTCACTGACAGATATGGGGGAGGGTTTGGCGCGCACATCAAGAACAAGACCCCAGTAAAAGCAAGACATGTGCATTGGAACCTGCAAATGCTGGAGTGGCAGATTCCCCAGAGTTCAAGGCCAGTCAGTCTGGCCAATCAGTGAGAGACTCTGTCTCAAAAAAATGAGGTGGAAAGCAATAAAGGAAGACACGTGACTTTGACCTCTGTTCTCTGCATCCATATTTTCTGGATCAGTACACCCATCCACATACTCATGTGCACACACAAACATGTACACGAATACAATGTGTACACACACATACAAGAGCAGGATCCCTGTCTTAATTCCTGTTAGGGGATGCCAGATCATCGGTTCTGGATTCTAGGACTAGAGGGGAAACAGGGTCCTACTCTAAGGGTGACATGTTTCTGGCTAACGATGAATTGAAGTTCCTCTCTTCAGGGCAGCCCGCTCTGCGGAGCTCCATGCTGAGGCTTCTCTTAAGCTTTCTTAGCACTTCCAGTCCCATCTTTGCCCCAGGCCTCCCATTCCTCTCACGGACAAGCCAGAAACCTCAATTTCCCAGATACCAGCCTGCTCCTCCCAGCATCCTCCTCTTCTCAAAATGGCCACACCATTTGCTCATTAAGCCAGGAACTGAAGAGCCGCCCTTGCCACACCTCCCTCACACACCACAGCCCATTGGAAATCCTGAATCCTGGTCTCTAAATAATATGAGCACCCAGACCTCAAAATGCTTCCATGACTTCCTGTCACATGCAGAGTGAAGTTCCTGGGACTTTTCCCAATTTACTAGTCTCAGCCTGCCCTTTCAACTTTCTCCTCTTCTTGCCAAAATCACATGGGCTATCTTTGGTTCCTAATGGCCCAGGGGCCTTTGCACTGACTGCTTCTTCTGTCCCTGACTTAATTCGTACACAGTCCACTCCAGTCCTCTGAGCAGTCCCCATTTCTGTTCCCCATCCTTGGTCTCAACCTCCCTTCTTGTGCTGATCCTTGCTTCCTTAGCAAGAACATGCAAGGGAGCCAGGGCAGACTGGGCAGGTGCCTGGAGCCACATCTGCAGCAGGAGCACAGGGCAGAGACCAGTGCTGCAGACTTGCTTACCTGCCAGTGCTTGGCTAGCTCTCTCCATCTTTATCCCCCCCCCATTCCCCCAGGGAATCACCCTGCCTAACCTGGTGATGCGGGGACAGGAAGCGACCATCCCAATGTTGTAGGGTTCTTGTGTCCCTGTGTCGAAGATTGAAACCAGAACATATGCAGAGGATTAAGGTAGAGTTTATTAGAAAGGCTGGAACTCATGGACTCCAGACGTGGAGTGCCATGAGGGGCTAGGGCGCCCTGGAGAACTCATGAGAAGCGGATAGCTGGAAAAGAACTCATGGCACTAGAGTAACACAAGGGGCTAGGGCGCCAAAGATGGCTGCCAGGGTTAGGCGTATTTGTACACCTAGGCAACCCCAGGAAACTGGCTTTTTCTCATTGGTTAGCTCCTATTGGGGCCCAACCCAGTTGCTCTTGGGCCCACATGGGCTAGACATCCAGCTGTTTGTTTGATACGGAATTCATCTTATCTCTGGGGGAACTGGAGTTAGTTCCTCAGCAGGGGTGTTCCTTTAGCGTGATTCCAGCAGTGGGGGATGACCTTCAGGAATTCCAAAGACCTTCAAAGACCTTAAGAGACCCATCCCAGCATGGCCGCTGTAATCCTGCCTCACTGGGCTGAGTCTTCCCCCATCAACTACACAACCAAGACAATCCCCTACAATGTTATCCAAAGGCCTGCCTCAACTAGATAACTCCTCACAGGTATGCCAGAGCCCCGCCTCTGAGATGTCATGTTGACACCCCGCTGACGGTGCTGTAGAATGTCATCATCATCTTCATCACAGCAACTCTGACGGTTTGCAAGAGACCCTCAAGGCCTGCTAATGTTCCCTCATAGAGGGAGATGGGGAGGATCTTTAGAGCCTCCCCTGAGATTCTCAGCACTCCAGCCCCTCCCTCCTAGCTACGTGTAATTGTCTCAACTGCACGTGCTCTAGTAGGCTCGGGAGGTGATGGAGTATCTAGAGGATGGGAAGTTAAATGAAGAGGAGGCTCCTTCTGTGAACCTATGGGGATCTCGTCATCCATGCTGGAGTCAGGCGTCAATGATGAAGCTGTTTGGGGGTCATCCGTGATCAATAAACTCCTTGGGCCTTGGTGGGATCCTTACTTTGGGTTCTTACCGGCGCTTCATCCGGCAGAAGTGGGTGATTGATTGCATCGCCTCCGGAAAAGTTTACATGAGCCCGGGCTTAGGGAATCCCCGACCCGTCAGGCTGCGTGTTCTAGAACACATTGCCACGCCTGCGTCTGCCGCCTTCCTTGACTTGAGTTTCAGTTTCTCCATTAGTCCAATGAGGATAATACCCAATGCCTCCCACTGATGGGCTCTCGGGGACACTCCGAGGGACTAACAGATCAGTGGGTGCAAGATGGTGGCCCTTGTTAATAATGAAGCCCCACAGGAAGACCAAACGGTCTGCTGACGGTGAGCTGGCAGGCAGAGGACAGGAGGGTAGAAGGGCCAGTCTCAACCATAGCAGCCAAGTCGCAGAGCTTGCCGTCCCTGCTGCCCCGTGCCCTGTGTGATGTAAGTAGGCATCATCGGCTGTCTCCTGCCTGGCTCACTGTTCTGCCCCAGGCATCGACTCCCAGCAATCTCTCTCTCTCTCTCTCTCTCTCTCTCTCTCTCTCTCTCACACACACACACACACACACACACACACACACACACAGGCACGCACAGCAGCCCACCACCGCCACCCTTAGAGCAGAGGCAGCTGCTCAGCCTCCTCCGTGCTGGAACCAAAATTGAATGAGCATTTTCACAATGTCGCCTCCCGCTGACAGTTCCTAATTGCATGTTGAAGCCATGTGATAGAGCCCAAGTTACACTAATTATGTCATTACCCTAATTAAGTAAATACTGTATGTGCTAATTGGCTGAAATCTCTTTGGAGGGGGGATGGGCACTGGGAGAGGAGCCTGTGTCCCCTGGACTTTCACAAGGGTGGACAGAGACAAGAGACACAAAGTGGTCCGGAGGGCCACCAGGTGGGAGTCAGGAAGGGACTGGGCCACAGCCCTGGACAGGTGGGCCTGGGCTACAGGGTGGGAAGCAGAAGGACTGACCAAATAGAGGTCCTGCCTTGGACCCAACAACCCATGGTAGTGAGCTAGATTTTTCTTCCAGTGGGATCCCCTTGATGTCACCCATTGTCATAATAAAACACAGGTGCCAGCTTGACAGTCGAGGAGCTCTGGGCGCATTTGTAAAGAATTGGTAGTTAGTTGAATTAAGCCCTGAGCAAACCCTCAGGAGATTGTCTGATTGACGGGGAAGCCCAGCCCGTGGTGGGTGGGGCCAGTGTCTGAGCAGGTGAATAAGATGGAGGGAACTGGTTGAGAAGGTTGGCATCCTTTGGTACACTTGGCCAGACGTGCTGGTCTGACAAATAAGAATTGTGGATATGGTGTGGAAGCTCCTGCCAAGCTGGACAAGAAACTGTAACTGGACAATCATTGGCCAAATAAAGCCCCTTGTTCCCTTAAGCTGATTGGTCATGAATTTATCGGCGACCATGCAGGCAAACTGTGACACCCACCTAAGCGTGCCCAGGGACTATGGGCTTGTAGACATTCTGGGCATAAGGGCATCAAAGGAACCCAAAGTTCCATCAAATTTTTGGCACCCATCTTTGAGATGCAGTTGCATGCCTGGCCTGGGTGGTGGGAGGGAATAAAGTCGATGACTGGTAGTTCGCAGGAAGGCACGTGGGGCAGGATGCTCTCAGCTCTGGAGGGCTTCCCGGAGGAGACCTCACTCGTAAGGCAGGGGGGAGTCAGAACACCAGAGGTCAGATCATCTTCTAGATCTGAGTTCTAAATACCAAACTTCCTAACCACAGCCTCAGGGTAGGAGTTGGGAGCAGACATCTAAAGGGATACTGAGGATACGGCAAGAATGCCAACCCTGAAGCTGGGTGTGGTGGCACCTGCCTGTCATCCAGCACTCAGGAGATGGAGGCAGAGGATCTTGGGAGCTAGGCTGGCTTGGACTACATAGGGAGACCCCATCAAAAAAAAAAAAGCCAAGCCTGTAGCAAGAACCAGGATGTAAAGCCCCCTGGAACCCCCATGTGGCCCCCTCTAAACTAAGAGTATAAGAGTATGAATCATCTGTCAGACAGGAACCTTATGCTTAGCCTGTCCTTCATGGCGTGGTAGAGATGGTCTCTAAGTCGGCCATGGGGGGCCTTGGGGTAAGGCCAGGCCTCCACTAACTGGTTCTCCAAGCCCATCCCCCCACCCCCCAGCCAGACAGTGTCTGTCTCCCAAGGGCGCCTCGGCATTGCCGTGCCGCTTTCCCGGCTCCATCCTGCCTGCCTGCCGCCATCTCAACAGACATATGCTGCAGCTCCACACCCCGCAAACACCACATGCTCGGGTGGGCAACGCTCCTTCCCACTCACTCGCTCCCCCCCAGTACAGCTTCCAGGAGCTCTGAACCGACTCAACTACCCAGTCCTCTGTCCCTCCAGTAGAGGACATGTACTCATTCATTCATTCACTGCCTCCTGCCCTAACCCTTCACTTATTCATTCTGCACAGTGTGGCCTGAGCTGACTCCAGAGAGATTGGAAGCATCCTTTGAAGTGCGTGCAGCTTATTCAGTCCTGCCAACCCAAGCTCAACTCCAGAACCCAGGCAAGAAAGCCAGATGTAGTGCTCACATCTGTAATCCCACTGCTCCTCCAGGTATATGGGAAACAGAGATGGTAGACTCACATGGAAGCTCGTGTTTCCAGTATGAAGACAGAAATAACTAGAGAGAAACTGTCTCGAAAAACAAGGTGGAAGGAGAGAACCAACTCTCAAAAGTTGTCTTCTGAGTCACAAGATAGCTCAGCAGATAAGGCTCCTACTCACAAACCTGGGACCTGAGTTCAATCCCCAGAAGTCCACACGGTGGAAGGAGAGATGACTTGTAAAAGTTGTCCTCTGACCTCTACCCATATGCCTAGCATGCACATTCTCTCACTCTCTCTCTTTCTCTCTCTCTTTTTCTCTCTCGCTCTCGCTCCCTCATCTTTAGTCTCCCTCAAATAAATAAAATATTAAAGAAAAATTTGTCTGCTGACTGCCACATATGTCATATATATATAATATACACATATGATGTACCCACATGCATACATACACACACTCACACAGACAGTAAATGAATCTTAAAATATAAAAAATACATTTATATAAACTGGATAAGATCACTCATGCCTATAATCTCAGCACTTGGGAAGATAAGGCAAGTCCAAGATCAGTCTTGGCTTCATAATGAGGACCAGGAAAGCCTGGGCTACAAGTGAAAATATGTCTCAGAAAAAAAAAGGAGGAGGAGGAGGAGGAAGGAGGTAGTTTAGTGGGTAAGGCGTCTGCTTGCAGTTCAATCCCCAGAAGTCTACATATATACTATTTCTTTCTCTCTCTCTCTTCCTCTCTATTCTCTCTCTCCTCACCTCTCTTCTCTCTCACAAAAAAGTAAGTTGAAAAAAGAAAACCCAGAAACTGATTAAAAAAAAAAAGCTTAAAAGAAAGAAGGAAAAGAATAGATGGAAGTGTATTTCTTATACCATTCTTATTCTAATAACTTTTCAGAAAAAAGTTTTTTTGAAGTCTGAAATTACTTCTAACTGAAAAGCAAAATAAGTGGCAGGCATGGTGGTGGTATGTGCCTGCAGGCTGAGACAGGAGGATGGAAGTTCAGATGGAGCTTAGGAAGGAGTTACCGGGACCAGCTTGGACTTCCTCTCTCAAAAGAGCAAGGATTCCAGTAGATACGTGCTTGCCTAGCATGTTCAAGGCCCAGACCCCAGCCCCAGCACTGGAGGTGGGGTGGGGGAGCCTAATAAAGAAATGAGAAAAAAGAAAAGCCCTCTCCTCCTAGGGAAGACAAGCCAACAGTCAGTACTAGGGACCCTGCGGGTCAGCCAGCTTCCTGGAGTGGATGAAGTTGAGCGAAGAGAATCCATTTAGTTCTCACCCTGCACCTGAAAGCTGCCCTCTGCTCCCGCCCCGTCCACAGCTTGAGGCAAGCCCTCCCCTCTTGCTGCTCTCCAGAAAATGTCCCCTCAAAGTCTCAGAAGGGACAAGAACTTCCACTGGGCGGCAGGTACTGGAGGGTGGGCTGCGGCTTCTGCCCTTCAGGGTCTGAGACTGCTCTGGTTGCTACCCTTGCCAATCACTCCTCGGGCACCCACTGGCTGATCCTAGCTGCCCAGGCGACTTCCCCAGAGAGTGCTTTCGCCCCGCAGCCATGCTTGGCAGCAGGGGGCATCAGCAGGAATAACGGGTTCATCTTCCATTCAGTGTGGCGGTCTGAGAAGTGTGGGGCGTGGAGTGCAAGCCTTTGTATGGGGTGTGTCTGAGCGGCAGCGGCAGCTCTGGGTCCAGCGTTTGGTGCTTCTTTCCCACCCTCCTCTCTGTCCCCAGCCCTCCTTCCCCCAGCCTTGCCCAATCCTCCCTTGGGACCCCGCAGCCTTGGTTTCAGACTCTAACCACAGGCTAGCCTCCCATCTCCTCCCCCCAAAGACAGCCACGGCAGCACCGTCCTGATGCGTGGTCAGCCGCCGAGCTCTCCAAGAAGGAAGAGGAGCCCGGCCTGCCCCAGCCCAGCCCGTCTCCTCTCCCTCCAGGTCCCTCCGGGGGGACCTGCCTAGCGTTCAGAACACTCTCCAGGACCCTCGGGGCTGGCACACCTGCGACCCGAAGGGAATCTACTCCTCTCCCCAGATACCTTTGTTCTCCCGCCTTTGTGGCCGGCCCGAGTCTCCCGAGCCAGCCCACCAGCCCGGTCCCCTGCCTGGCAGACCCCCTCTAGCAGCCACCCCCCCTCCTTTACTAAGCACAGTCTTTTACCTACTTAAGCCAGAGACCACAGCCTGCCACGGGACAGGGGTGGGGCCCCTCTGCCCACCCCAGCCAGCCCAGCCACCTGCGCAAAGCAGCCCTGCCTGTCCCCCACGGCTCTCCCCCTGCGCACGCCCCCCTCGCCTGCCCCAACCCCCTCGGCCTGCCCCTGATCCCCGCCCCTCTAGCAGCCGCTGGTCCCCGGCCCCTGGCCCCTCTCCGCCTGGCCCCTCACCTCCTCCGCCCCCTCCCCTGCCCTCGTCCCCCCTTCCTAGCCCCTTCGGCGCGCAGGGCAGCGGCGGCTCATCCTCCCCTCCCTTCTCTTCTGTCTCACCCTCTCCCCAGCTCGTCCCCCTCCAGCCTCCACTCCTCGCCGGCACACTCACCCTCTCCCTCTCCCGCTGCCCCCCCTCTCTCCCCCACCTCTTTGTTTCAGCTGAGAACCGGCTCCTCGGGACAGTTCCCACACTGCAGTGCCTCTGCTGAGCAGACAGCGCCACTGAGGTAGGCTGGGGGTTCGGGGACACGGGCACGGGGCAGCCGGAGCCCTGGGGGCGGGCAGGTGGGGAGTGTGCACGGCCCGGGCCACCAGGCTTCTCTGCCCGGGGCAAGGGGAGCAGCCAGAGTGCCCGCCGCAGGTGCCCCGGTGGTCAGCAAGAGCAGAGGGTGGAGGGGCAAGGCTGGCGGGCAGGCTCTCCCCGCCCTGGTGCTTGGCTTCTAGTGAGGACCCCAACTGAGGGAGACCCTCAAGGGGACCAGATAGGATGGGCGGGGAGGCAGGGATACCTAGAACTGCCCACCCCTGAAGGTTTGAATCTACACTGGAACCTAGGAATCTCCCCCCTGCGTCTGGGGGGGCTGCAGCTGCGGGGTTGCCAGGGGGCAGTAGCGGCACTGACCAGGACTGTGACCCTCACGAGTGCCTGTCCTGGGTGTCGATCGTGGGTGGGAATGTGGCGGGACGGTTCCCGCAGCCCAGGTGGAGGCGGGCGGGGCAGAAATCTCTCCTCTACCACAGACCCCAAGGTTTCCTCCAAGCTACTGATTCTCAGACCCACGCGCAGCCATCGAGAAGCCGGGGTATTTTTCCCTTCTCCGCGGGTCTTTGACCACCCTCCCACGCCAGACAAGGTCCCCCGGGACAGCGTCATCCAGAGTTGGAAACAATCTTTTCTGGCCAGAGCACAGATGTTCCTGGCCAGCACGGAGCTCCCTAGAACTGGGACTCGGGAAAGAACGGGGACTGTGGGCCATGCTGGGGTCAGGGTGGGGAGCAGGTGGAGACAAAGTCTTGGCTGTTGGGAGAGGCTAGGAGTGCACTTTCCCAGCCTACCCCGAGCCACCGGGAGATCCGAACCAGGCTGTGGGTGGGAGGGGCAGAGGCCGAGCCAGCCCCGCCCCCTTCACAGCTGGAGTTCAGGGCTGGCTGGGACCAGAATCTCACCTCCCAAGAGCTGGTTGAAAGGGCCAGGAGTAGGGGGACCCAAGGGAACACCTTTCCAACAGGGTACATTCTGGGGATTGGACTCAGGTCTTACAGCTCCTGGATTCATAGGAGCCACAGTTAAGGGGAGTGGCCCCTCGGAAGACTGAACAGCCCGGGCACATGCTTCACAGGGGCTAATAATCCCTCGTTCTTGGCCAGAACCTCCTCATTTGAGCAAGACTCGTAGCTATCAGCACCAATCCTACCCACTGTACTCCCAGCTACAGCACCCCACAACTCACCCCACCCATCCATCCATTACAGGCCAGCCTGAGCCGGGGAAGGGATGAGCTTCATCTCAGGACAGGCTCTGATGGTTATCTGGGTGAACTTTGACTCTCAGACATTCCATGTCTCCAGGGAAAAACCACCCCTCCCAAGCTGAGCCCAGCAGCTACAGCTCCGCGGTGCCATCTTACAGAGCAGCCTGCTTAGACGGGTGGCTTTCCCACCGTTGGGAATGTCAGTGTCTCGCCCCACCCCCCCTCAACACTCCATCTCCTTTCTTAACAAACTGCAGATCGCTTCACCCAGCAAGGGATTCTGGAACCAAAGGTCAGGCCCCTCCTTCCCTCCTGTCTGAGCCAATATCCTTCATACAGGACCCAGACCCGGGAGGAAGCAGACAGGCTAGGCGCCCAACCAATTTCCTGAAGCCAGGGAAACTCTCTGCTAGCTTACTCTAGTTCTAGCTAATCCTCATCCATTCCCTGGGCCTCCCAGGACACTGTGAACCAATCTACACCTGAACTGGAGGTGTAGTTTAGAAGTAGAGTGCTTGATAGCATGGGTAAGATCGTCAGTTTGATCCAGCAACACACACACACACAAAGGAAAAAATTAGGAAGCTGGGGTGATAGCTCAGTTAGTATGATCCCCAAAACCACATAAAATAGGGCATGCTGGCGCATGCCAAGAGCTCAGGAAGAAAGATCATCGAGGAGTTCAAAGCTATCCTCAGCCCAACAGTGTGCTGAAGGCCAGTCTAAACTATATGAGATTCTACCTCAAGATAAAAAAGGGAAGTAAAAAAGGACCACTACCTCCATTAATGTTATTCCAATGTTTTCAAAGTTCATGGGTTGCCCACTTGGCCTCACTGCATGAATACCAATGCCCTCTACTGGCTCTAACTTGACCCTGCCTGGCAAGAATAGGACCTCTCTAAACTGGCGGCTCCTGACAAATCCTCGGAGAAGAAATGAGTAACACACCCTTTTTTTCTCTCTTCCTGAGCCTCCTATTTGCAGAACTTTCACATGCAGATCCACCTGCTGCTGAAACCACCCTGGAAGTGAGTCGGGCCACGACACTGTCCCCATAGACAGAGGAAACAGAGGCCTGGAAAAGGAAGGTAGTCAAACCATGAAAAGGATCTAGGACCTGTCTCCCAGCCTAGTGCTTCTTCCAAGCCCATTTAATTATCACCCTAGTGTCATCCTCCATGAGCAAGGGGTCCCTGCGCCCTCTTCCCACCCCATCCTCAAGGCAGTAATGGCATTCGCAAGGAGAGAAGGAGCTCACTTATTTCCAAGTTTGAGCTGGGGCTTTCTCCTTGGCTCCAAGGTGGGCATCTGAAGAGTTGCTGAGGGTCAGTGAGATGGCTCAGTGTGGTAAAGGTGGCCGCCACCCAAGCCTGATGATCTAAGTTTGGTTCCCAGAGTCCACCGTGGAAAAGAGGGGCCCGACTACCAAAAGTCGCCCTTTGACTTCCACACCATGCACCTGCAGTGCACACACACACACACACACACACACACACACATGGGCAAACAAAAATTTTCGAGGTTGACTAAAGGCTTGCAAAAGAGTTGGCAAATGGGAGGTGGGAGAGGGGTCTTGGAGCCCACAATGCACCTCTCTCCACCTGTCACCGCCTACCTCCTTGTATGCCTTCATCCCCTGCCCCCATGGTATCACAACCTATAACCTCCCGTGGCATCACTCCCTGCTTAAATACTCCTGAGACTCGCCTCTGCTCTCAAACTAAGGTTAACTTTAGGCGCCTGAGGTCCTTTGCCTCAGAATGTCTCTGCTGACATTCAAGATCTCCTTGCCCAACTTGCTCGCAGTATCTGCAACACTGCAACTACATCAAACCGTGTCTCCACCCTGGGATGTGGTAGAATGCAGCTTAGAGGCCTGCTCAGCGACTGGCCGAAGGTTACACTGGACACACACCCTTACACACGCACCTGTGCAACCTGAGGCTCTCCCGGTCCCAGACGTATACTTTCATGTGGAAGCTCAGTCCTCGACTGCACAGGGTGTCCTATCAAATCACTTACCAGGGCTGCTCCTCTGACAAAACTACTGTATGGCTCCCTGGAGAGGCTAAAAATGGTCATTTTGCCATTCCTAAACCATCAAGGGAATCAAAAGTATATCCCCTGACCCTACCTGAGCCTTTGGTAGACCCCAAAGTGTCTGAGCCCCAGAGGGCAGCACAGAGTGACCAAAGGGTTCTAACCAGATTCTCATCCTGAGTCTGTGATTAATTGTTCTGAAGCCTCAGATAAGCCACCTTCTCTGATTCTCTACCTATAGGTCAAAGGGATTTGGAGAACCTGACCCAAAAAACTATCTGGATCCACCACTCAGCTCCATGCCAGGTGCAAAGAATGAAGGGACTGTGAGGGCTTCATGGCAAAATCTCTCACCAGAGAAAGCATCAGGACACCCAGATGAAGGGAATTTAAAGCAAACATATGGGTCAAGAGAAATTTCAGGCAAAGCCAAAAGGAAGGGGCAGTGGCGATGAACATAATGAACTCTTTGTTTGCTCTTTATTTATTTATCTAACTGCTCCGAGGCCGGAACCCGGGGCCTCCCACAAGCTAGAAGACTTTCTTACCACTGGGCTATATCCCCGATCCTCTTTTTACTCTTTGAAACAGAGTCTCACTAAGTTGCCCATGCTGGCCTTGAACTTTCCATCCTCCCGCCTCCTGAGCACAGGCCTGTGACACCAGACCCGTTCCCACAGATGACAGTAAGAGAGTAGATAATAAGTTCCACTGAGCATTGACCGTGAGGAATCTGTCTCGTTTTATCATTTTGACTGGCCAGAGCGGGTCACTCTGAGGAACAGGACAAACCCTTTGGCTAGTGTGCGCTCTAATGGGCCCCAATTCAGACCTTGGCCTCCTAGGGCCTAGAAACACAGGTCCTGGGAAAGAGCCAAGGTAAACAAGGGGCGTCTCCAGCAGATGCCATCTACATGCAGAAGCCTCGGTCATGACTCAGGCAAATGCACATGCGCATTTCAACACCAGCATCCTGTGTGTGCTCACACGCCCCCCTACACACAGACACGGAGGGCACAGTTGACGCGTCCCCCACCCGACACCCCCCTCTTCTTGCCTGCAACTTGGGTGTCTAGAATGAATACGTTGCCAAGGGCAAGGTCTGACGCAGGAACAGGACACACCGTAGGTACTGATAGGTGAGGGAGAAAGTGCCCTGAGACTTTGACCTTCTATGTCCGGACAGGATAATGGATGTGGGGGTATTCAGCCTGGGAAAAGGGAGCTGACACAGGAAAGCAAGTCGAGGGTCCCATGCCTGGTAGGAAATTGCTGGATGCACAGGGTAGGGAGGTAGGGCAGATTTCAGAGAAGCTAATGATTGTCCAAACACACAAACGAATGTCCTTGGCTGCAGGTTCCAAAAGTAACAAATACAAACTCCCCTGTCCCTAAACTCCCAGCCTCCCTTGCTCACCTCTCTCCCAGTCCCTCTGTGGGAACAAAGTCTCCAGGTCATGACCCATCTGCTAGCCAGGCTGTCCAGAGACCCACAGAGAAGGAAGGCTTTTCCCATGAAGAGAGCGCGCCAGCCCCTGGTACCCTGGGGTAGGGGATGCAGAGGAAGGGCCCACAGGAGCAGCCCCAAGCCTCGCTGTTCTCTATGGCTTTTTATTCCTATGTGATTCTACTGCTCACTCATATAGGGATTGGAGCCGTGGCGCACGGCGAGGACAGCCAGCGGCAGGCTCCGGCACCGAGCAGGAGGACTCGAGGGACCTGCACAGTGGCTGCAGGCCAAGCTAAGGGGCTTTCCACTGCTGCTCTCTGCCCCGCTCATCTTTCTACCTGTGGTTAGGGACAGGGGACGCTAGACTCCTTCACTGCTCTAACCCATTTCAACGCTGGAGACGCACACTGAAGGACTGCTACCAGAGCACGAGGAATCACTAATAGATGCAGAGATGTCACCCTGGGAATAGGGAGCTGGCATAGGAAAACGAGTGTAGTGTCCAGGGGCTTGGGAGAGAGTCCCCGGACAGACAGGAGAGAGGAGCTAGTGCAGATCTCAGCGAGCAAGACTAATGGTTGTCCAAATACAAGAGAAAGAACGTCCTTGGCTGCTCAACATCTACCCAGCCAGACCCACAGCAGATGAGAAGCCACAGTGCCGCGGCAAGTCACGGCTGGGTGGGTGGCAGTCTTTAAACCTGTCCTGATCGCTCACATTGAAGCTGTTGGGAGCCAGACTCAAGCCTTGAGGGTTCTAGATAAGCACAGGCTCCCATGTCTATAACCCTTGAGATGGCTCAAGGGTTAAGACTCTGCCTCAAAAACAGAAGGTCCTGAGTTCAGATCCCGGGTCCCACATTAAAACACCAGGCAGAAACAGCAGAGGCCTGTATTTGCACTCTCATGGGCAGAGCCTGGGAAATCCCTGAGCAAAGCAAAAAGGAGGTAGAAGCCATCCAGGATGATTCCCCAAGACACCCTTGGTCCTTCACAGGGATATACAGTGCCCTCTGATACACAATAAACAAACAAATAAATACATAGAAATATAGCACAGGCCAAGTGTGCAAGATACTATCAGGTAAAGTCACCGTATAGGTGTGGCTACGCTGTGGCTGCAGCCGCGCCACCCTTGCTTTCCCAGGGGCTCCCTGCAAGTCTGTACCGAGGGAAGATGTATCGAGACCCCCACAACGTGCTCCTTTTTCTTTTTTTTTTTTATTCTCCATTTCTGTAACTTCGCTCAAAGAAGAAACAAGTCTGAGAGGCTGGGCAGAGGGTGTCCCCGAGAGAACAAAAAGGCCATGAGCGAGTCCAGGTACTCGTCCTGGTCTTCAAAGTGACCTGCTGCCATGATAGAAAGTAGGGGTGGAAGGAGCCCCCACCTTCCAATCTAGTTGGGGCGACGACTGTGGAGCAGATCTGGAGGCTCTGAGAGGGGGAGTCGCACAGTACCGGGACCCTTGCCAGACCTGGAGCGGACTCTGGACATGTGATCTGCGGCATCACCGCGGCCGCAGAAGCAGGAGGTGTGCGTCCATGACATTGGTCCCCGTCAGCCCCGTGTACAGCAGGTGCGCTCCACTCTGCAGGCGGCAGAAGAACGTGTGCGAGTCGTTCTGAGCGAGGAAGGCGGCCACGTCCAAGCCCTCGGCGGCAGCCTCGCTGGCCAGCGAAGGCGTGACCCAGGCCCCTGCGGCCTCCGTGGGCCCGTCCTGCCCGTCGGTGCCCCCGCTCAGAAACAGCACGTCGACGGGTCCTAGCGGCCGCCTGCCCAGCTCGGCTCCGACATGCAGGGCCAGCTCTTGGTTCCGCCCGCCCCTGCCCGAGCCCTGCAGCCGCACCGTGGGCTCGCCACCGGCCAGCAGGCACACTGGGCCTCTCGCCCCTGCCACGGCCTCCAGAGCCTCCTCCAGCCGCAGGTCTGGGAGCCGGAGCTCGGCGGCCAGATGGTGGAGTCTCGCCGCCTCCTCTCCGCAAGCTCCCGCCGTGGATGGGACGAGGCGGGCTCCAGCCACGCGGGCCAGCAGCCCGTAGAAGCGGGCCACGCTCTTCACGTCGCCCTGCACGGCCGTGCTCAGCACCAGGGCGCGGTAGCCCAGCAGCTCGGCCTGCCGCTGAGCCTCGGACAGCGCCAGCACGTTGGAGCCGATGATCGCGTTGAGGACGTGGCCACAGGTGTGCGGCGCGCGGGGGTCGGAGTCAGCCCGAGAGAGCACAGTCTTCACAGAACGTGGCAGGGCCGCGCGAAGTCCATAGCGATTGAGGATTTGCAGACAATCTTGCACACTGTGGGCGCTGGCCACAGTAGGGCCGCTGGCGATCACCTCCACGGGATCCCCAATCACATCCGACAGGATGAGGCTCACCACCTGGACAAAGACCACAGAGTGAGGCTCAGCCCGGCCCCCTTTATGTCCCAGGCCCGGAGGAATCCACCACAGGATAAGTTTCCTTGCCCACTTCTAACCACTCCCTGCATTCACAAGTGGTGTTGCAAAACACCAGCCCCCCAGACTTCCTCTTCCCTTCTCTAGGACTTCGCCCATCAGCCCCCTGCCAGCCTGCAGGCTGCTCTAGACTTTCACTTCCCCGTCAGACATGTGGGGAAGCCAGGGCTGTGTGAGAACGGTGATTCGCATACCTGAGCAGGGTAGGCGGCCTGAGCCAGCCCTCCACCCTTGAGCCGGGACAGGGCCTTGCGGATGGTGTTGAGCTCCTGGATGGTGGCTCCCCGGGCTGCCAGCAGCTTGGTGAGCATCTGCTTCTCTTCCAATGTGACAGGAGGGATGGGGGCCGGCAGCAGGGCTGAGCCCCCACCTGCAGAGTCAGTCCGGGTGTCAGGAGGGACCGGCCAAGCCCAGGGAACTAGGCAGCCGGTGAGCAAAGTGGGCTGAGAAGGTGGAGCTACAGTGCCCCCCTGTGGATGTGCAGGGAATGTATGTAGTCCCCATGCCCTAGCTGCTGGAGGTTGTCCCCTGTTTTGGAGTACCCCACCTCTCGGAAGACACGGAGAGAACAAACTATTCCTTAAGAGCTTCGAACAGGGCTGAAGACGTAACTCAGTGGTAAAGCTCTTGCCTAATGTGCAGAAAGCCGGGGGTTCAATCCCCAACACTGTGCACACATATAAAAGGCAAGGAACAGGGAAGAGCAGTGAGAAACGCGCAAGGACTCCGTGGGAACTGGAAACCTCGGTTCTGTAATCTGGGGGATCCTGGTGCAGACAGCAATGGCATTACCCAAGGGATCCGATGTACAGTTAGTGGCCCCCTGAGGCCGCCCTCCAGGATCCTCACTGATTCCCCTGCTCCCAATTTCACCCTTGTGACCCGTGGTATTTGGGGCACTTCCCCGCCAGCGGTCCCAAGTTGAACTGGTCCCCACACCTGAGATGAGAACGAGCAGCAGATCGTCGGCTGTGAGTCCCTCGGCCAACCGCTGGATGGCGAGCGCAGCCCGCAGCGCGTCCCGATCTGGCAAGTTGTCCTGCGCCCCCTCAAACACCTGGACCCGGCTGTGTGGCTTCAGCATCATCTCCCTGAGGTGGGAACAAATACCAAAGAAGAGATGGGGTGTGTCTCTCTCCTCCTACCCAATTTCTCAGCCGCATAGGTAAGAAGAAGTGTGCGACCAGAGATGCCCAGTAACACCTATTCTGAAACCAGGCCAGTCCCAGGACAAAAGGGAAACTGGCTGAAGAAGACAGACCCTGATCTAACCTGGGTCTCAGCCCCGGATTTCCTCCAAGGGGGGAAGGTGGGGAACAGCACTACCCCCAAGACTCCTTACTGCTTGCTGGCATGCTCCATGGCAGCTCGGATCCCCTTGGGAACGCTGATCACCCCCTGCACGAGATGCTGGCCCAGGAGCTCCTCAGCCGCCGCTGCCATGCCCAGCACAGCTTTGCCGAAGCCCACGAGGTAGAGATTCTGCCGTAGCTGAAAGCTCCGGTCGCGCACCTTCAGCCAGCTGCCGCCAGGATCCAAGGACAGCGCCCTTTGTAGCATGGGGCCCGGCTGCACGGCGCCCACCGCACTCTCAAACAGCTGCCGTGCCTGCTCTGCCAAGGCCATGCCGCTGGCCAGCCGGGCCCCTGGGGTCCCCCAGAGGAATGGACGTGAGGGGGCTCGGACCAGACAGGGCAGGATCTGCAGGGCAGTAGCCATGCCCCACCGTTCTCAATGCCACCGGGCATCCATAGCCGCCTGCAGGGAGAGAAAGAGCAGGTGAGGCCAGAGACACAAAGCACCCCCCCCCATAGTCGCCCCTCTGCGGGGCTGTGGACCAGTGGTCTCCACAGCTAACTGCTGCAAGAATGAGCCTCCAGATTGTTCATGAATTCTAGAAACAGACAGCGACCTGTTCTCACTCCACTCCTGCCACCCGGCAAGTCCTCCTCTTCTGCAGACCATACACCAGCCTGCAGGCACCCTTTCCCAGGTCCAAAGTTCCTGTTAACTGGGCCCTCCTACTAGATCACCCCCTTTGACTAGGTGTTAATCATTTGCGAAGGAGGTGATTTCCACCAGTGGGCGTCTGTCCCTCCCATTCCCACCTCCCATTTCTGAGCCCTCACGCAAAGGCAGTGCCCCTTTCTGGCATGCATGCCTTACTCTTTACCACTTCTGCTACCTACAGGCCACTGGCTATCCCAACCAGCTGACCCTGAGCCCAATGACCTCCAGCCTGCTCTATTTCACTAGCTGCAGGAAACCTGGGAATTCAAGGTCTGTGTCGGAAGGCTGCAGGCTCAAGACACACAATCTGAGGAATCCCAGAACTTAGGTCAGGCCAGGCCAGCAAGGGATTCAGATACAAATCAGGAGTAGCGACAAAATCTTACTTGTGGTGGAACCTTAGAGAAGCCTCAGGCACTGGCAGAAGTCATATGTTATGGGGCTGAAAAATGCCTTTCCACCCACATAACTGGTCAGACTCAATCCTGCCAGGAATACCTCTTTCTGGATCTGAGATAGCAAAACAAGTCTTAGTCACTCCATCCACAGTGGAAAGAGCCCAGTGACTGGAGTATACGAAAACCAGAGTCCCAAAACCAAACCCAGCCATCTCCCTTGGTAGAGTAAAAACCACAGAAAACTTGGGATAAAGGTCAGGAAGCTATTAAGGGATTTAAGGAGAATAAAATCCCAAAGGACTCATCCGTTAAAGGCCATATACATTGGAAGGGGGGAACCAGAAATTGAACTCAAGGTTTTTCACAGATTAAGCATGCACTCTACCACTGAGCTACACTCAAAGCTCCTAAAAATGCATTTAATGCAAATTATGCCTACCATTAATGCTGCAAGATGACTACATCAGTAAGTGTGGATAAAAGAAGGAGCCTAGGAATTGAGGTTCCAACACCACCACCAGTTTGGGTTTTTGTTTGTTTGTTTGTTTGTTTGTTTGAGAGACTGATATATCTCCATTAAGCCTCGTCTGCGAACTGAGGGGTGAGTGAAACTAAAACTAATTATCCAGCTGGAGAACTGTCTCAGAGGTTAGGACTGCCTTCAGTCAGAAAGATCGGCAGTTCAGATCACAAATTCCATGTAAAAAAGCCAGGCAGAAATAGCAGCTGCCTGAACTTCCAGCTCCTTGAGGTGGAGCCTGGGAAACAACAGAGCAAAGCAAAAAAGAGGTAGAAGCAATCCAGAGTGATTTCCAAAGTCAACCTTGGGCCTCCACAGGCACACACAGTGCCCTCTGAAATACACAAATAAAATATAAAATAAAATAAAAATAATTATCTTAGGAGACTAAAGACACAGTTTCATGGTAGAGTATTTGCTTATTATGCATGAGGTCCTGGGTTACATGCCCATGGTAGAGGGCTTGCTCTGCTTGCTTGATACCTTCAGACACTGATTCTACCCACTATAAGGATCCGGAACACCGTTTTATCTCATACCCAAAAAAACATGGCAACTTCCAGACCCTTGCAATTTAGCCTGTGTAGTTTTCAACTAGAAAATGCCAGCCCTGCTAATATTGTGTAGTATGGTGCTGTGGAAAGGGCACGGCCAGAGCCCAGCGTTGGCAAGGGATCTCTAGGGATATTCCATTGGGCTGGTTGGTGCTTGGAAGCCTCTTGGCATTTAAAACCTCTAACTGTTGCAGCCCAGGTGAACTCTGTACCAATTTCACAAAAGCCTCGAGCATCCTGGCCTTGCACTATATACCAAAGTCCACAGGAAGGAGATGCTGGAGGCAAGAGTGGCTAGATAAAATAAATGCAAGATGTTCAATGCAATCTGAATTTCAGGTGTGCAGTTTTAAATATCAGTATGTCCAGTACTCTTGGGATTTATTGACACGAAAATGCATTCGGTGTGCTGTTAAAATTTAACTGAAGGTCTTGCATTTTCGGTTGCCAAATCCGCTAACTCTATCCAAGGGTTCCCTCGGGGCCAAATGAGTAAATGCCTCAAGCGGGACCGCCGCCACTTCCGGCTTGCACAGCGGCTAGGGGGGCCGGAAGTGACGTCATATCGAGCCAGCCGCCTCCAGTCCTCCCGAAGAAAATGGTTGTCGCATAAATGCTTAATGTTGCTAAAAAATAAAAGCCCGCTGTCTCCTGAGCCTGCCTCCATCCAGGTCAGGGATGACTTCCAAAAAAAACATTCGCGTTCTTGCAACGCGAACTTACCGCGCGGGGGATTCTAGCCCAGGAGACCGGAAGTGCCGAGGTGGGCGGGGCTGAATCCGGAAGTGGGGCGGGGAAGTTACTGGGCTGCGAGGATGCAGGAGAGTGGGTTAGGATTTCCCTCGTGATCTGGAAACCTGGGCAAGTTTCTTCTCGGCATCCAGTTTCTTTGTTTCTGCAGTAGATTTTACTGGGTCGCAGTAATCTTTTCCTTCATACTGTAAGATCTGATCGGTCTTTAAGTACACACATACGTGCACAAATTATATATATATAATATGTAAAATAAATATATATTTTTATATATTTTTATATGTGTATATATGTGTATGTGTGTGTATATATATATATATATATATATAAAAGCTGTAGCAGCCTGTGTTTGTAATACCAGCCATGGAAGGCAAAGACAGGCAGATTGCTGTCCAGACAACCTAGCTTACTTGGTAAGTACCAGGCCTATGAAAGACACTGTCTCCAAAAAAAAAAAAAAAAAAAAGACACCTAAGGATGTCATCTGACTCATGCCTCATACACATGGACACAAGTGCACCTTCACACACACACAAATCTAGGATCAAATCTAGGGCAGTGACTCAGTGGTAGGTCACTGGCCCAGAATCTAAGGGTCTTCAAGTTTATTTCTGGTGTTGTCAGAAAAAAAAAAAATGACAGTTACTTTTTGGTCTGTTAAGATGACTCAGTAGGTAAAGGCAGCTGCAGGAAAACCTGGCA
The DNA here is from genome assembly GCA_023101885.1 of Typhlomys cinereus. NCBI lineage: Eukaryota > Metazoa > Chordata > Mammalia > Rodentia > Platacanthomyidae > Typhlomys > Typhlomys cinereus. The sequence continues at coordinate 57,599 of JALPQD010000207.1, forward strand.
ACCCAGAATTTGATTCCCAAAGCCCACATGGCAGAAGGAAAGAACTGACTTCCAAAAATTGTTCTCTGACCTTCACACACATAAAGATTCATATTCTCACCCCCCCTTCTTTTCCCTAAACTTTTTTTTTAAATAGCAGCACTCTGTGAACTGGAGCCACTCTTACATTGAAGATTTTACAAACTGATTTACTGATGACAACTTCTTTGATTGTAGAGAGCTGGAATGCTACATGTCCAGAACCAAAATTATCTTGGGATTTGTGGAGAGCGGCTGCAATGAAGGAGGATTATGAGAGGAATGTTCAGCCTTTGCACAGCTATGCTGGGAAATTGACATAAGCAAATCTATATCACAACAGATCTGGACATAACCAGGATCTGGCTAAAGGCAGGTCCCTGTCTCCTCATTCCTCAGATAAGAGTTGTTTGTGCAGAGTTGACTTCTATAGAGTACCTGATATGCTGCTGAAAAGCTACCACATCCTCATTCTCCATGTCTCAAGTCACTTGCTGACTCGGGTATTATTGGTTTATCTGCGCTTGGGTATGGCTGTGACTCCAGCTGAGCCAAGTTTGCCCACCTCCATCCCAAATTTTTTTGTATGCATCTTGTCTTTCTCTTAATTTTTGTGTTGCCCCAATTTAGAGCATCGTCTCAAGGGTTGTGGCACCCGAGACAGTCCAGACTGGCCTAGAACTCATGGTAATCCTCAGCCTCTAAGTACTGGGATTACAGATGTAAGCCATCATGTCCAGTCTTCTCCCACCTCCTCGAATAGCCACGTGACATCCGACTCTGTATGTAACCTCACACAACCTTGACTATCAGGCAGAACTTTTAGAATGTATTAATATCAGTAGCAGACCACTAGCTTCACAGAAGCTAAGTAAGTCATCAGATAACATCTGAAACACAGCAGAGATTTCCTGTTTTGCTGTAAACTGTCTTCCTGACGTCACCACCAATGTAATTGGCAATTACATTATTTTTTCTGTTCCGTGACTATAAAAACTGCATGCAATTGCTTCCACTATGGCGCATGTCATTTAGGACAGCCTGAATTCATGTTCTCAAGTCACATTCCTATTTGACTAAGAATGAACTCTCTTTTATTTTCTTTGGAGCAGGAGCTGTGTTTTCTATTGACAACTCACGAGAGGACCTGTAAAAACTGCATCTTCAGACCCTTGGTGGGGTTGGGGAGATGGCTCAGAGTTTAGTCTTTGCCTTGTGAGCAAGAGGACCCAAGACTAGATCCCCAATCTGTACAAATGGCAGGAGGATACAGCAGTGGCCTAGAATTCCAGCCCTGGAAGGCAGAGCTTAGGAAACCCCAGAGCAAAGCACTAAGATTAAGCAATTTAGGATGATTCTGGATGTCACCCTTGAGCCACACACACACACAAACACACACACACACACACACACACACACAAACATGATGGTGGGGGCTGGTGAGGTGGCTCAGGGGTTAAGCCTCTGCCTTGCAGGCGGAAGGTCCTGGGTTCGGATCCTAGACGGGGGCAGCCTGCGTTTCTGGTCCTGGTAAGGCGGAGCCTGTGAATCTCAGGGCAGAGTAAACAAGGAGGAGGCAGTCCATGGTGGTTCCGAATTCGTCCGTGGTTCTACACACACATACACGCACACACACATATACACGCGCACAATTGAATAAATAATAAAAAAAGCATGATGGTGTATGGCTGTAATTCTAACACTTAGAAAGTGGAGGCAAGAGAATGAGAAGTGCAAATTGATCCTCAACTACATAACAAATTGGAAGCTAACCTTGATTACATGAGCGCCTGTCAAGAAAGGAAGGAAGGAAAAAGAAAGAAAATACACGATTGATCAGAGGGTCATGGTTGGAACGTGTGTGCATCTGTTTTCAATCATAGTTTTAATATTTTCCCGACAACTATCTTTTAATTATGAGCTTTCCTGTAATGTGTGAATGAGGAGCACACAAAGACAGGCTCAATACATGTGAACTAATTTTACAGTGAGATATGGAGAAAGATGCCGGCAGGGAGAAAACAAAGTTGTCCTGATGAACTAAAGAAAGGGAAGAAGAACCCTTTTAACTCCAGGTGGGGCTTTAACCTTATGGCCTGGTCAGTTCTCCTCCATTATCCACCTTGGGTTCTGAAGTGCTAGATACTTTCTGAGGTCAGCTCTACTGGAAGGATGGAAGGTTCCGCTAGCTCAATGAAAGGAGGGTGTTGGTAGTGGTGGAGGAGAGCCGGGGAGAGAGAAGGGTACCAGTAGTTCACAGAAAGCAGTTAGCTTAGCAGTGAAGTCTGATAAAGGGCCTTGGGAGCAGAGATGCTGCTTGGTGAGAACTCTACCATCCGACCATCATTGCTCCCTCGCTGGGCTCAGTGTCTGGCCGTGATGCCCACTGAGGACATCCAGGACCTGTGCTGACACCTAAACCCGTGGATGTTGAAGTCCCTTTTATATTTGAAATCACCACCTTTGTGATTCCTAATACAGTGTGCATGCTGTATAATGATACTGTATTGAGACAAGCATTTAAAAAAAAAAAAAAAAAAAGCCCCTATACATTCAGCTCAGATGCAACTTTCACAGGCCTCACTGATTTTCTACCTGCAGATTTAGAATCCATGGTACATTTCCAGGTCGGATTGTCAGAAAGGGTTTCTGAGCATTTGGGAGCAATTTTGTGGGTTCCGAGCTAGGGCCTTGAGTGCTCCTCAGCAATTGCAGTTCCCTCCGCGCCTGCAGAGTTCATCTCTTCCTTGGAGAACAAGAAGGCATTGTTCGCTAACAATAGACTTTGTGAACAGTGAATGGTTATTTGTATTTGCCTTGGAAACAAGGTCAAAGTTTTGCAGTACAGAAGCGCAGTGTGAATTTTTTTAGTGCTCACTGGTGGTGTGACCTTGAAAAAGTTACTTGACCTCTCAGAACCTGAGTTGTCATCATTAAAATAATCTTGGGAGGCATGGGGGTGCCCGGTCAGCATTCATGAGGCCCTGGGTTCAAGCTCCAGCACGGTAAATAATAAACAGACAACATACATATTATTTATTTACTTAAAAAAAACTTTGTGTGTATGTGTGTGTGTGTGTGTGTGTGTGTGTGTGTGTGTGTCTCAGAGGGCACTGCGTGGAGGACCAGTGGTGACTTCGGGAATCATCCAGGATTGCTTCTACCTCCTTCTTGCTTCATCCTAGGATTTCCCAAGCTCTGCCCACCAGGGTGGAAAGTGCAGGCTGCCACCTTTTCCTCCTGGTGTTTTTATGCGGGATCCGGGATCCCAACCCAGGAACTTCTGCTTTCCAGGCAGAGTATTAACCCCTGAGCCATCTCTCCAGCCCAACATACGTATTTAAATAAATAAAATCATTGCTTGGAAGGTGTTTATTATAGAAAGTCACAACTGGCCAAAGTGCAGGGGAAAAAAGTGACTGTGAACTGATTGGCCAGAAACAGGACATCTGAACCACCACCCCACACCCCAAGGCCTAGGGAACATCAAGAAGAAACAATAAGATTGTAAAAGTGGGGCGAGGATGTGGGAAGACATGACAGGGTTGTTGTATCTGTGAATTCACCGCATCTATGTATATTCCCAGGAGACCTGGACAGGAATTGTCCTATCACCACATCACCATGGAAAGGGAAAGATCTAAAGAGGCCCAAGATGAGGGTTAATGCTGGTGAGATGGTCAGAGTGAATGGAAAGTGCTGTCCTCAGTGGTGCACACACTGACACAGGATTCAAGCTCCAGCAAACACTCAGGCCATGTCATCAAAGCAAGCCAGATGGAAGCCAGCAAGGCCACACATGCAAAAAGACATAAAAATAGGAGGGAGCTGGCAGGGAAGAAGGGTTGTGATGGAAAGAGGAGGGGAGATGAGATTAGGGATTGAGGTGTGAAATCTCACAAATGAATTATATTCATGTATGAAACACTAAAGGAATAAAAAAAGTTTAAAAATATAAAATTATTTCAGGGGTTGCCTTTACTCCACAGAAAAGACAATTCTATGTTATTAGGCTGATAGACAATATTACTCCATGCATGTGTATCATAGAATATTTATTTCTTCAGTGAAGAGTGAATGAAGCATTCATTTAGTAAATCAAGTAATGAATGAACTGTGGTGACAACTGAAACATACTATAAGAATTATACAAAATACCACTAATTGCAACTGTGTTCCAATATCAAATATACTGCTTTTCCTCTTCAGCAATTAGAGTCTCCTACCACCCTGTGTCATCCTTCTTTAAGAAGTCACCTGGTTCTAGTTATTCCCCATGTCTAAACATGGGGACCCATGAAACTGGGTCTGAGAAATATGAAAGGCAGAAAAATGAACACACAGAGACAGAAACATAAGGAAAAGTTGGGCCAAAACAAGTGGGAAAGTCCACCACTTTCCAGAGGAAGATGAGAATCTGCTGCCCGGTCTTGCCAGACAAGCTGGAGAATCATCAGTATAAAGTCAAGGTTAGCCTGGGCTACATAGCGAATTCAGTGTCTAGGCCTGAGCGACAGAGTGAAATACTGTCTCCCATCCAGGTACTAACTGGGCCTGACCCTGCTTAGCATCCCACATTAGATCAGGCATATTCAAGATGGTATGGCCATAGACTGAAATCCTGTCTCAAAAAAGTTAAATTGCCAAATAGAATTTGTAAGGAACTCTATTAGAAAGCCAGAAAAGGAAAATACACAGGGCCTGTGTAAATCGTCAGGTGAAGGCCTTGTTACTTAGTTCTGACCACTTGAGTCCATTCCTGGGACCCCTGTAAAGGTGAAAAGAGAGAATGAACTCCACAACGTTATCCTCTGACCACTAACATGCACTGTGTCACACGCACCAACGCACACAGACACAGGTCAGATATCACGACATGCAATCATATAAAATAAAAATTGTTGCTGAATCCCCACCGGGCCAGCTGGGGAAAGGAGGGGGAATTCGGCAGGGACCTCGCTGGTTTGAGACAAGGGGGCCGAGCAGGCGCGGGGTCACCACCACCCGGGAGTCAGAGGAGTCAGGGAAGTCAGGCGAGGAGCAGCAGGCAGAGGACGAGTTTGCTACAGAATCAAATTTATTCAGGAAGTGTTTGGGCTTATATAGGGTCGGGGTTCCAATCAGGTGTTGCCTCTGCTGGGGGGGGGGGAGGGAGCAGCCACCAATCATTTAGCTGTTTACTAGTTGTCCAGGTTAGGACACTTCCCATTGGTTATTCATCCCTCCTTCCCATTGGTTGTTCATCCCTCCCTGTATGGTTCCTCTATTGGGATATGTCTGGGGCATGTCCGAACTTGTTCAGGCTGATGTGTAGCCAGATCTCCTGGATTTGGGAACCTGGGCTAGGGCCTCCCAAAAATTAAGAGAGCAGACAGAAGGGGAAAATGATAAATTGTTTAGACCATGTTCCTCTGTGTGTGGGCGCGGGGAGGGGGGGGAAGGGGGGGAGGGTACTTGATTATGTGTGACTGTAGAAGTCAAAAAGGTACCAATGGAAATCATCTTGGGTTGTCCTACCTCCTTATTAGTTTATTCTGGAGTTTCCTAAGCTTTGTCTGTCTCATAGGATGTGGAATCTGAATTCAGGTCCTTTTGCTTGCTAGACCAAGAGTTTAACCCTTCAGCCGTCTCTCCAACCGGGACATGTTCCATTTTAAATTACGTGGCACTGATTATAAAAACAGCTGGAGATACAGCTCCGGGGCAGTGTTCGTCTTGCATGTTCAAGGCCTTGGATTTGATCTCAATACTGCTCATCTTTTGTCCCATGGTCTTGAACTGCAGATGTAGCTGAGGATGACCACTGATCCTCCCTCCTTCATCTCCCAAGTACAGGATTACAGGCATGGAATGTTTGTTGAAAAGCTGCCATTTTTTCAAAGCTTTTTTAAAAAAAAAAAAAACATGTATGTATGTGTGTACCAGAGGGCACTTCAACATGTGTGTCTGGGGAGCCCAAGGGTAATATCAGGAATTATTCTGGATTGTTCTTCCATCTTGCTGCTTTGCTCTGGGGTTTCTCAAGGGTAACATCAGGAATCATTTTGGATTGCTCTTGTACTTCATTGCTTTGCTCTGGGGTTTCCCAGGTTCTGCCTTTCAAGCTGGAATTGCAGGCCATGTCCATTTCTGCCCAACAGGCAGATATGTTTGTTGTATCTAATAATTGAACCAATTAACCAGTTAAATATCTAGAACCCTTTGGCTAAACTCCTATGTTTAATTATCATTGAGTTCTGAATAAAACAGGATAAACTTAACACCCACATGATAGAATAGTATGCTTTTTCTTTTCTGGTTTTAGAGACAGGGTCTTGCTTTGTAGCCCTAGCCTACCTGGCTCTCGCCTAGGCTGGCCTCCAAATGAACCTCTTGCCTCGACTCCAAGTGCTGAGATTGTAGAACGTGCATCACCACGCAGAACTCTGGTGCTCTTTTTAAGGCAATATAGTTCATTCCTCCCCTTCAACTTTCCCTCAGCCCACTCCTCATTGGAGCTAATCTTTCTGGGCCATTTTCAAAATCCACCCATTAAGATAGTGATGCTATTGGACTGAAAGTCAGGAAACCTCCCCAGACCCTTTCCCCACCCCCAAGCTGGGCAGGGAACCAAACTTGGAAGCAAAATGGTGAGAATGTGAAGCAAGATGTTTCAGAACGCTCTTAAAATATGAAAGAAAAAAAACTTCCTTCATTCCAAAAATAACACAGGAAGGCAAGTCTTGGGAGGAAGCTTCAGTCTTAACAGTGAAATCTGGAAAAGATGTGGGGAATGCAACCTCGAAAGATGCTCCACAAGGGTTCCCTTTGATTGAAAACATGTAGCAGATTCTGGGGAGATTTTAACTGTTTCAGTGGCAGTTGGGGGCTTCAGAAATGGCTCAGGGGTTAAAGCCCTCACCAGCACAAGAGCTGAGTTTGGATCCTAGATCCTATGTAAAAATGTTGGGTAGAAATGGACATGGCCTGCAATTCCAGCTTGAAAGGCAGAACCTGGGAAACCCCAGAGCAAAGCAGCAAGATGGAAAAACAATCCAGAATAATTCTTGATGTTACCCTTGGGCCTCCCCAGGCATACATGTTGAAATGCCCTCTGGTACACACATACATACATATGCATATATGTTAAAAAAAAAAAAAAGCTTTGAAAGAATGGCAGCTTCCCAACTGTTGACATAAAAAGAATTTTTTTCCTTATGACTTTGCTTTAAAGTTTTTTTTCCCATTTCTATATGTACCTGGAAGAGTGTGTGTATGTATGCATGTATGTGTTCACATAAGTGTGTGCACATATACATAAAAGCCCCAAGGTAATACCAGAAGCATCCCCAATTGCTCTTCGGCCTTATTCTTTTTAAGGCAACATCTCTAATCAAAGCTCATGGATAGAGCTAGTATTGCAGTTACTTTGCATTGTTGCTGATAAATGCACAACCAAACCGCTTTTAAGGACAGCTTATCCAGCTTGGCAGGAGAGACCATATTAGCGTCAAGGACTGAAGGAATTAGCCATACCATATTCACATGATTGCTATGGGAGGCAATCCCTACTTGCCAAACCGCATGTCTGGCCAAGTACACAGAAGGATGCCAATTTTCTGAACCAGTTCCCTCCATCTTATTCACCTGCCCAGGGACTAGCCCCACCTACCATGGACTGGGTCTTCCCCATCAATCAGACAATCTCCTGCAGGCTTGCTCAGGGCCTAACTACTGATTCATTATAAATGTGCCCGGAGCTCAAACCTTCAACCATCAAGTTGACACCTGTATGCACTATGACAGCTAGCCTCACTACCAGCTTTCTCTGGGATTCCTACTGTTTGCCTTCCAAGACAAGAATTACAGGTGGATGCCATAACCCACCCAGAATATTAAGAGGGGCCTGAACTCTAGTTGTCTTGGTTGTCCAACAAACCCTTTAATAAATGAACCCTCTACCCAACCCCGGAAGAGTTTATTCTGAGCCAGACATGTGACCAATGGCCCCAGGTTACACTGAATGATAAGTTACACATGGAAGATGATAGATTTAGAATCGGACCTCAGAACAGAGACCCCACTTGATTGATCTGAGATCAGAAACAGACCTCTCAGACTGGATACCACAGCAAGAATATTAACGTGATCTGATAAAGAAAACAGATAACTAGACAGACTCTTAAAGTCATTCTGAGACTGAACAAACCGGTCAAACCGAAGCCCCTTCCCCCTACACTCCAACCGTTAAAAGCTTGCACCCCTTATTCCAAAGTATCGGTAATTTCCATCTCTCAGGGAAACTGCTGCTCTCTCGCTGGAGTTTTGGAAGACCTTCCTAAATAAACTTCAGTCTTCGTGGATAAAGTTTGGTTCCTGTTCTCCCTTCCCCTCCCTCTTTCCTAACAGAAGAGATTATACAAAGTTTAGACATGGAACAATAACAAAAAAAAGTAAAAATCATTATGTTATCAGTTATATCTGTGGGAACACCAGGTAGTCAGGCTACGCCCGTGAAGCTACAAAGTGAGGAAGTTACAGATTTCAGTGTGGTGTTACAACAGCTCTCAACTTTAGGGTAAGAGAAGCTAAAAGGAAAAAACCTCCCAAGAAGTTTGCTGTGAGAACGCAAGGTCAGATGTAAAAAAGCTAAAGTAAATGGCTACCGAAGGGCCTAAAGCAGCCCAAGGTAATTTTGAGTGCTGGTCTAGAGCATTTCATCTCTCTCTTGTCTAGCCATGTTTTCTCACATCCTGGCCATGTCCTCCTGGGTCCTATTCTGCAGGATCTTCTTTCTAGACAGAGCTTCTTCAGAAAACTTTACACAGTGATTCCAGCAACCAGCACCCGGACTGGATTCATAGAAGACACATCGCGTTTTTAGCATCTGAAATGAAGAATTACAGGGGCGTGCAAAGAGGTTGAGACTGAGGACTTTTCTTGAATCGCTTTGCTTTTGGAAAATTGCCATCCCTTCAGGTTTCACTCAAACAGGTCCCCCCAACCCCCACCCCCGAAGAAATTGTAGCCTGGAGCTCTGCTCTTGTCTGGACACAAAGGCAAACCAGACTTGGCTAGAATCTTGCCCTCTTCCCTTAGGACAATCGTTTCTCTTTCCACTTAGACCTCCTGGCTCACTTCTTAAACGCGTGGGACGCGAGCCTCAGTTCTTTCCAGAAAGGCTCCAACTGTCCTACAGTTTCCTTGTTTTTATCACGGCCCAGATTGCAGCGGGCCCCTGGGTATCACACCTTCCTTGCCCAGTTGCAGCGGGCCCCTGGGTATCACGCCTTCCTTGCCCAGATTGCAGCGGGCCCCTGGGTATCACGCCTTCCTTGCCCAGATTGCAGCGGGCCCTGGGTATCACGCCTTCCTTGCCCAGATTGCAGCGGGCCCTGGGTATCACACCTTCTTTGCCCAGTTGCAGCGGACCTCTGGGTATCACGCCTTCCTTGCCCAGATTGCAGCGGGCCCCTGGGAATCACACCTTCCTATGATTTGTGAGTGAAACCTCTTCCTTCCTCCCTCATCCAGTGCTTTGTCCCTCGGGAAGTTTTTAAGGAAAGCTTTGAAGTTCTGGGCGGCAGCCACAGGGTTACCCCACATGAAAAGAGTTCACACGCTCAAAACTGCGCCGTTTACTACAAAATCAAAGAATTAAGAAATCGAGGCCCCCTAAGAGTTGGGGCCGGAGAGGGTCAAGCACTCTGTGACGGGCTCAGCACGTGCACGCTCCCCAGCAGGCCTCCAGGGCTGCAGCCGACGCCCCCTTCAGCCACGCAGAACCTGCGGCCCCACGGGTGCCCGCGTCTCAAGGGATTGATCTCTCCCGCACAAAAGTGCCCCGGGTGGGGGGAGAGAGGGCCTGCTCAGCCTTCCCGCCCTCTGCACGGTCCACAGGCTCCAGCCCCAGCCGGGCCTCGGCAGCACGCCCACGACCCGCGGCCCTCCCGCCGCCCCGCCAGGGGCCCACCAGCTCCGCCGCGCTGACGTCATCGCCCCGCCCCCGGCTCGCGCCTCCGGCCGGCCCCGCCCCCCGTCCCGGCGTGCGCCGCGGCGGAGGCTCCTCGCTCCTCGGCTGCCGCGGGTCGCCGCAAGATGGCGGACACAATGAGCCGGCGCTGCGCCGGTTGGCCCTGAGGTGGCCGCGAGGAGCCGCGACCGGCGAGAGACGCCCCCCGCCCGCCCCCGCGCGAGCCGAGCCGCAGGCCGCGGCCCGAGGAGGAAGAGGCGGCGGCCCGAGCCGCCAGGCGCCCTCCCGCCCCGCCGTCGGCCCGCGCGGCGCGCCCGCAGCGCCCGGGCCGCCTCGAGCCGCCCGCAGCCGCCCGGCCCCGCCCCGGCCCGGCCCGCGCCGCCGCCATGAAGCTGACCGACAGCGTGCTGCGGAGCTTCCGCGTCGCCAAGGTGTTCCGCGAGAACTCGGACAAGATCAACTGCTTCGACTTCAGCCCCAATGGCGAGACGGTCATCTCGAGCAGCGACGACGACTCCATCGTGCTCTACGACTGCCAGGAGGGCAAGTGAGTGCGGGGGGCGCAGGCCGGGCCGCGGGGGGCTGCGGGGCTGCGGGGGGCGCAGGCCGGGCCGCGGGGGGCCGCCGGGGACTGCGGGGGGCGCAGGCCGGGCCGCGGGGGGCTGCGGGGCTGCGGGGGGCGCAGGTCGGGCCGCGGGGGCTGCGGGGGGCGCAGGCCGGGCCGCGGGGGGCTGCGGGGCGCATCTGTCTTTTTTCTAAGGCGCCGGGTGGTCGTCGTCCCGGGGGCAGTGGTCGTTTCCGGGCGCCCTCTCGCCGAACCCCACCTTGACCTTGACCCCGGGCGGCGCCCCCCGCGGCCCCCCCGCGCCCTCCGCGGCGACCTGGAGCGGCGCGGGCACCGCTGGCACCGCTGGCACCGCGCCCACCCGCTGCCCCTCGCTTCCCGCGCGGCGTTGGTTTTTTTTTTCCCTTCAAAGCGCGCGCGGGGTGCAGTTGGTCGCGGTCGGGGATCCTTCCCCGTCCTCTCCGCGCCCCCCGTCGGGCGCCCCGAAGCCCCCCGCGCCCACGCCGCGTGAACTTGGTCCGCAGCCTCCAACTTTTCCCCGCCCGCGCCGCGCCGCCCCGCCCGCAGACACAAAGGCAGCGCCGGGAGGGGTCCGCGCGGGCCCCGCCCGCGACAGCCGAGCGCGGGGACCCCACGCCGCGGGGACCCCGTCTCTGAACACGCAGTCGTTTTTCACGGACGGCGCCCGTTCGCCCGCGGGCACGAGACTTTACTGACGGTAACCGCTGCAGCCCCGCGGCGGCGGGTCGCGAGCGCCGTGCTCCCCCGGGGGGTGCGGGCCCCCTGCAGCGAAGTGGTCTCGGGGACCCCGGTTGGCGCAGCTCCCCTAAGCGTGTTTGGTTTCACGCAGTGGCCACTGGTCTTGTCAGGCATCATTTCGTTACCGAGTTCCATTGCTTTTTTTTTTTTAATCTTTAGATTTTTCTCTACTTTCCAGTTATTTTCTCCTCACCTCCCTCCATTACCAAAAAAGATCCCCCCCCCTTTTGGAACCTGTCTATTTGGTTCTCTAAAGTAACGCCGTTGTGGGTTGAACTACATGATAATGTTCTCCCCGGTGGCTTCCCCACTGGGGCCATAAGAATGTATTATGTAACCGTCTCGGATCTGCCTGCAGTATGTGGAAGAATGTGGTCTACAGTGGTGGTCCTGGGGGAGAGCGAACGATTAGCTGGACCGTTTGAGTTTCTGTTTGTCCTTTAGCAAATGGATTTCTATTCAAGTCTAGCTACTCCAGTTTGGAGGAGGTAATAACATTTAAAGGTGGAGTAGGGAATTGTGATTTTACAGTCCTAGAACGAGAAGTAATTTGAAGCTGACTTGCTTGAACTGTTTTGTGTTTGTGGACACATTGGAACCAGAGGATGAAAATACATACTCTCTTTCAAAGGAAATAGACTGTCATAGCATTTCTTCACAACTAATTCCTAAATGTGTTCTTTCAACCTGTTGAGAAGGATGATAATGACACAAAGCCCTGTTTTGCAAAATGCTAGTTTTATTTTTTTAAAATGCCATTTATTCATGCATGTAGCATTTTGTAGCATAATAATAGATTTACAGAAAATTACAACAGTGTTTCAAAGAATTCCCTTGAAAAAAGAAATGCTTGTCCAGAGGTGCCTGTAATCTCCGAACTTCAAAGGCTGATAGGAGCCAAAACCAGTCTAGACAACATTGTGAGGCCCTTTCTCCAGAAGAAAAAAGAAAGAGGAAATACATTTGAAACCCAATAATCCCAGAAGCTAACCAACACTAAAAGAAAATATCTGTATTAAATAACTCCTCAGTTAGAACTCAAATGTTTGAAAATAGCTGAAACAAGATTTGTTTGTTAAGACAGGGGCTCTGTTAGCCAGGGCAGGCCTATAAATAGCAATCTTCCTGCCTCAGCCTCTCTAGTGCTGAGATTCAGGTGAACCACCAATACCCATCTTAAATCGAGATGGATGTGTGTGCTTCTGTGGCATGGCAGTGTGCCAGTGCAGATGACAACTCTGGTCTTACCTCATGGATTCTAGGAATCAAACTCAGGTTGTCAGGCGTGCAGGTAAAATGCTTTGCCCAATGAGCCATCTCGCCAAGTTCAAACAAGTTATTTCTTAACATTTAGTTTCCGGTTTACTGTCTATTTCAACTTTATAATGGAGTCCATCTCTTGAGGGTCATTTCAACTTGGAAGAATATAAGGGATATTGTTTTGGGCATATCTAAATTTGGTAATTTAAATTATTCAAAAAGGTTTAAATACACACATACTTTGGTTTCGTTGTGGCAGTACTAAATAGTGCCCCTCCAAACTGTGTATCCAAGGTTGACCTTCAACTCCTTCTTGTCATCCTCCTCCTCCTCGTCGTCATCCTCCTCCTCTCCTTCCCAAGTGCTGGTATTATAGCTGTGCACCACCATGCTTAGCTGGCTTTATACTGCTTGTGCTTTGCTGTTATTTTGTTTTGTTTGTACCGGTCCCCAGAATCATAGTTTTAGGGAAGATGCTTGCCAAAACAGTTGAAAAAATGGACAAGGACATTATAAAGACTCTTGGAATGGATGTAATACATTAAAACTTTACTTTCAAAGTAGGAATGAAAGGCTGGAGAGGTGGCTCAGGGTTAAGACTCTGCCTCAGAAGGTACTAAATTCGGATCAGTGCCAGGTGGGAATGGTGGCAGCTTATATTTCTAGTCCCCCCAGTGGGCAGAGCCTGGGAAATCCCAGAGGAAAGCAAAAAGGAGGTAGAAGCAATCCAGGATGATTCTTAAGTCACCTTTGGTTCTCCGTAGAAACCTACAGTGCTGTCTGATACACACAACACACACACACACAAATAAAAGTAGGAATGAAATGAGGAAATAGTTTTCTTTTTGATGTGAGATATAAAACCCATATCTTAGTGGAACCCAAAAGTTTTTTACGCTACACCGTTTAGCACTGACTCTTGAGGATCTGATCTGGCTTTTGTTTTCTTTCCAGTGTTACATATAGGCCTCACTCATGAGCAAGCCCTCAGATGTTTTCGGTTGTAGATGAACTAAAGTACTAGGGTTGATTTTCTCCGTTGTAGGTTGCAAAGTTGGCTATAGAAAGTAACACACACTCATTTACTCTTTTTTTTTTTTAACCATGCGCAAAGTACTTAGCAGAGCCCCAGACAACAGACTGGACCCAATAGTATTTTATTTCAGTAAAGATAGGCATGTGGAAATTCAAAGTATAAATAGTTGTTTTCTAAGGCTGTCTGGGCAGTTTGATTGTTTAGCACCCAGGTGCCAAAAAAATTTTTACATTGAGAGGATAAACTTTGATTTGAATTAGGTTGGAACTATTGACAAGTATTGATACAGGAGTTTTTGAAGTTCTTTTTTATTTTTGATACAAGGTCTCATTTTGGCCTTGATTTGCCTTGAATTCACTATGTAACCCAGATTGGCCTCATTTGTATCCATCCTTCCCATCCTCCTGCCTCAAGTCTTTCAAGTTTTGCTGTCTTCATGCTGGACCGAAGTGTAAAATTTAATGTTTACGTCTCCTCATTATCTAACAGCACATGAGAGTTGTTCTGTCATTCAAATTTAATTTTCCAAAGATATTTGAGATTGTAATTTTTTTATGTTCATTTATTTTTTGTCGTGGGGAAGGTGTGAGTGTGCGGTTTGTGTGGAGTCAGGAGACCCCTTGTCATTGTTCAGTCAGTTCTTCCACTTCTGAGGATTGAACTCAGATTGACAGCAAGCACCTTTACCCACTAAGCCGTATTACCAGCCTTAGTTAACATTAAAAACTTCTTTCTTAACTCAAGCAGTATGTGATATTTATAGATTTATATATATAATATTATGTTAGAGGAGAGGTGGTGGAAGGAGAGAATGAGAGAAGGCAGACACACCCAACCCCACATGCCCGAAGTCACTTATCCTTCCATCATGTGGGTTTCCAGGGATCATACTCGGGTCACCAGGTGTGCAAGCAGAAGCATTACTCACTGAGCTATCACCAGCCCTGGTTATAAATTTTTCTGAGAAAAAGTCTTATAGAGGAAAACAAGTAGATTGGAAGCTCTGGTTTCAAAATGAATGATTTTTACATTAAGATGAAAGGAGCCGTCAACCACTTTCACTAGGAGAGTTAAGCTTGCCTTTTAAAAGGCTTGGCCAATTTTTGTAACTCTACATAGGAAGGCTGAACATCTTCTGCAAGAATAAGTTATATTAGAAAAACAAGTTGTGCACCTGGCTTCAAGTTGGATAAAAGCTCTCTTAAGAAAGAACTTTGAGGGACTGGAGAGGTGGCTCAGGGGTTAAGCCTCTGCCTTGCAGGCGGAAGGTCCTGAGTTCAGATCCCAGAACCCACGTATAGAGGTTGGGCGGAAAGGGGGGGGGGCTGCACTTCTGGTCCTGGTAGGGCGGAGCCTGTGAATCCTGGGGCAGATAAACAAGGAGGAGGTGAAGGCAGTCCATGGTGGTTCCTGAATTCGTCCATGGTTACACACACACACGCGCACAATTGAATAATAATAATAAAAAAATTAAAAAAAAAAAAGAACTTTGAGTGAACGGCTGAAGAAAGTTCTTGGGTGTTTTCATATCCCTCTTCGTTATGACTTAGTTTCTTTTTGAAACCAGATGTGGTGACACACTTGTAGTCCCAACAATCAGGTGGTTGAAGGAGGACCATCCTCAGCTGTGTAGTAAGTTGAAAGCCTGTGTGGGCTACTTAAGACCCTGCCTCAAAAAGAATTTTTTTTTTTTTTTTTTTACTTTTGAACATTTTAGTAAAGTCCAAATCTGTGTTCTACGTTTACTTCCACTTCTTAACCTCTGCCTTAGTTAGGTGTTCCAAGATGAAAGAAAGTCTTTGTTCTTTAGATGGCTGTTACACCTGATTTTTTTTTTTTTTTTTTTTTTTTTTGTCTTTAAGAGGCAGGGTTCTTTCTCCCTGTGTTGCTCATCAGGGTAGGCCCTAGTCAGCCTTCAGAGTAAATGGACTTCATTCACTTTCAGGCTTGCTAATTGTTCCCTTGATTGTTGTTACTTCCTTTGCAGTGTTAGAATGTTACCAGAACCCTCACCCCATCCCATTCAGGTGCTGCTGTTTATGAATTCAGATTTTTGTGGTAGAGGATTCTGATGGTCTTTTTCTCTATGTCCTCACCAGACCAAAGAGAACCTTGTACAGTAAAAAATACGGCGTGGACCTCATCAGATATACACACGCGGCAAACACAGTCGTTTACAGCTCTAACAAAATAGATGGTAAGCAAGTCTTCCTTTTTTTTTAGATGTGACATTCATGGTTTCCTTTGTTAAATAGTTCATGGAATCTGTGACTACTTCTGCTTTGATTATAGCTGTATTAATTTAAATATTTTCCTATAGTGTTAGTAGTGCTAATTTCATTGCTATGACTGAAAGAATTCTAGAAGCAAGCCACTAGCACTTTTGAAGGATTGGAACTGAATAAGAAAAGTCCAGTTTTTAATAGGGAGTGTGGCAAGTAAGCAACTAATTATATTTGTGATTTTCACTCCTTAATATTTGAAAGAATGCCTTTAGAAGAAACAAAGGGAGGAAAACTTGGCTCACTGCATTTGGTGAACTTCCTGGGCCTTCCCATTTGCAGTAGTAGGTGTGAGCTAGGTGTGGCACCTTACCTGTATAATCTCAGCATTTGGGAGTCTAAGGCAGGAGAAATGGGAGTTACATAGTGAAACCATGTCTCCAAAAAAATGAAAAGGACAAGTGTATGGAAAAGTGAAGATGATAAAGCCATAGTGTTTCTGACTATGGAAGAATAAAAGAGAGAATTTGCAAAAATACTAAATGCAGACTGAAAGGAAGCCATAAAATGAAAGTAAGAGTAGCGTTAGCATCCCAGCACTCAGGCAGAGGAAGGAAGCACTGAGTTCAAGGCCTACCTGTACCTAGAAAGGCACCTTGTATGTTTCATTGCACAAGCATTCCACCAAGGACTTTTGTTTTCTTATATGATTTGTGATATTTGCAGTTTGACCACTGAGCCCCACCTCTCTGTTACCACCACCACCACCCCCTTTTTTAATCTTACTGGTTTACTGCTTCACTTTTTGCAGTAAGATTTCTTAGTTTGGTTTCTTCGAGACAGAGTACCACCGTCTTGGGCTCCTGTTAACAGTGGTGTGCCACCTCATCTGTCCAGGGCTGTATTTCTTTATCTGAATTTTATTCTTTTTCCCCTTTCAATATTTCTTGAGGGGTGGGAAGAACAGTGAGGATTGAGCCCTGTTCTGACACTGAACTACAACTAACTCCTTTCCATTCACTGTTGAATACTGCTAGTATCTTTGTGGAATGAAAAGATATTTTTAGAAATTAAAACTGTTTTTACTAAATAATCTCCTTACCTGATTTTCCCTGGGATAAGTCTTTTTAAGTTGAAACATGGTAAATGAATTGTTACATTTACATTTTTTCCATCTTCATGTGTATTTATGTATAGCCTGTATGTATGTATGTATGTATGTATGTATGTATGTATATGCCCATTTGCACGTGTATAGCAGGAGTCCATGTACATCCATGTGCAGGACCAAGGTGACCTGGGGCATCATTCTTGATGCTCTTCTGTCTTCCCTTTTGATGCTGGATCTGTAAACCCAGAGTTCCCCCTGTACTGCTAGTTAGCTAGCCAGTTTGCTCT
Source organism: Typhlomys cinereus (assembly GCA_023101885.1). Taxonomy (NCBI): domain Eukaryota; kingdom Metazoa; phylum Chordata; class Mammalia; order Rodentia; family Platacanthomyidae; genus Typhlomys; species Typhlomys cinereus. The sequence continues at coordinate 74,809 of JALPQD010000207.1, forward strand.
GGGTTTTCCCAAGTTCTGCCTTACGGGGTTCAATCATAGGCAGACATTTTTCATGGAATTTGGGGATCTGAACTATGATGGCAAGCAGTTTAACCACTAAGCCCCATCTCTCATTACCACACCACCCCCTTCTTTTTTTTTTTTAACCTTATTGGTTTGTTGCTTTACTTTTTGCATAAGGTTGGTTGGTTGGTTGGTGACCAAGGAACCTAGGCTACCCTTGAACTAGTGATCCTCCTGCTTTGGTCTGACTATTGGGACTGTAGGCCCATTGCCACCATGGCAAGCACAGGAAGATTTTTCCCAGGCCAGGGATTATTTAGATTACTATCTCATCTGTTTGTCTCACAGTGGATGGGCAGAATGTTTTCTTTAATGAGGCTTTTCTACCTGAACTTGATTTTTAGTAAGTGTATAATTTCTATTCTATATGTCTTACTTCAGAAGTGGTTTTCTAAATAAGCAATATAGTTGATGCTTTTGTATAAGAATATAAAATATTAGGATCTTGAGGAGATGTGTGTGTGTGATCATTTGAATGTCTGATGAATGTCTCTGTTGGGCTGCTGTTCCAAGTGGCTGAAGTGGGCTCTGTAAGTCTAGTGCAAGGGGAGGCAAGCGTGTGGCCCTTGCAGCTCAGCTGCCAGGCCTCTACTGTGGGGATGTTGCCTTTCCTGCCTCAAGTGCATCCTGAAGAGTTCCTCCGGTGCTCCGTTTCCTTTTGCCTGATTCCAGGCTGAGGTAGTAGTTTGTACAGTTTGAGGGTCTATGATACCACCCGGTACAGGAGATAACTGTACAGGCCACTGCCTTGCCAGGAACAGTGCACCAGCTACCAAGTGGGGTGGAGAGGATGGTGAAGTCCTGCTCGTCTCTGGGAATCCAGGTAATGGGGAAGAGATCATTCCTTCTTAGGGCAGGTGAGTGGTTCCTAGCACTAGAAACAGAAGTGGTCCATAGTTTGAGAGGTTCAAAGATGTTTTCAAAGAAACCGAGTAGAGTTCTGTCACACTCTGAGAAGGGTTCCCCTTTGCTGTGAGTTTGAGGCCAACCAGAGATCCATAGTAAGACATGGAAAGAAGAAGACCAGAACCCACCTTTGTAAGCCATTTGACATTTGTAATATCTTGATTTCTTTCTGTTTGTCTTTAGAAATGTCCTTCAGAACTTTTTCCCTCTTGCATTTTGGTACCATTTCCTATTGCCTTTTTTTTTTTTTTTTTTAACAATTTTTTTTCCTTTTTCTTGTAGTTCTTTTTTTTAATCGTTGTTTTGCTTTTTAAGGCAGAGTCTTATGTATACCCCATTCTAGTCTTGAACTGAGCCTCAGCTTCATCAGCCTCTTGAATGCTGGAGTTATGGGTTGGTGCCACCATGCCCAGCTTTCTTTATTTTTAGGGGCGTAGTATTTTTCTTAATTTCTATTTCTATTCTTTATTTATGGTACTGAGAGTTAAACCAAAGGATTCTTACTAGGCAAGACTCTGTCCATGAGCTCCACCGTGGCCTTCTGGGTTAGTCTCTGGGGCTCTTCATTTTCCTGTCGTCATCTTTTTTTTCCTTTATTTTCTACATAGATTCTCTTGTTGCCTTTCATTTTTGTTTTTGTAAGACAGGTTCTTGATGTATAACCCAAACTAGCCTCAAACTTATTATGTAGTTCAGGCTGGTCGCTAACTTGAGATCCTCCTGTCTCAGGCTCCAGAGTACTAGGATTATAGGCATGTGCCACCACACGTGACATAAAAGTGTCAGTGTTCTCAAAATCTCATTGCTACCCCTATGCCTTGGTATATTGCACCAGTTTAAATTTTTGAAATGTGTTAGCGTGTTACTCCATTTTCCATTTTGTTTTCTTTCAGTGTAAGTTGTGGGGCAACACTGTTATGGAATCTGAACAAAAATTTTCAGCATCTAGCTTGATCTTCAACTTGTTGCTCCTTACTTCTTTGAGCTAGTTCTTTAGTTTTCTTTTAAGGTTTGTCAATTTTTCCTTTAAGATTTGTCATTTTGTAGGCACTAAAATCAATGTCTAAAATTATTGATTTGTTTTTCCCTGCCAGAGTTTGTTTATGCAGGGCAAGAGGCAAGTTGAATTGTAAGTTAATGAAGACACCAAAGATGGGCAGTAAAACAGTGGGATTTTTTTGTTTTCTTTGTTTTTGTTTGTGCTCAAAAATTGAACCCAGGGCTTCACATATATTAGGCAAGCACTGTACCACTGAACTGTACCTCGGCTCCCAAAACAGTGATTTCTAACATTACTGTAAATTCTGTCAACTTAGACCTGGACTTTCGAGTTATATGAAATCTATGTATGTACTGTTAAACTACTGAGAGAAATTATTACCATTACAATTTGCTTGAGAGATGGAATACAGTGGGTCCTTTGATCTGTCTTTGCAAAAAGAAAATGCAAAGTAAATTTCTTTTATGTAGTACAATGTCATACCTTCTTTGTCTTCCTACAGATACTATTCGTTACTTGTCCTTGCACGACAACAAATACATCAGGTACTTTCCTGGACATAGCAAAAGGTAAGACCTAAGGATTATGGAGTTAATTTTTTTGCTCCTAAGATAATTCAGAAATGGAAGAGTGAAGAGATTTGTTAGTAAATTTAACTTAACTTTCTTGTTGTTGTTTGACATTCTTCATCTTTTCTTGTTAATTGTTCATCTGGTTCACTCTTGGTATTCCAAGGTTCTAGAAGCAGAACTTTGTTAGGTTGTCAAAGACTAAGATCTCAGTTAAAATAAAAGAAAGCGTTTGAGATTGGTAAGAGTACTCAGTGGCGGAGTGCATACTTTACGTGTAGGAGGCTCTGAGTTGAATTCTTAGCACCAAAAATAAATAAATGAATAACACATAATTAAAAGGAGTCGAAGATATAAATCAGTGGTAGAGTAGAACATGCTTAATATATATAAGGCCGTGTGTGTGTGTGTGTGTGTGTGTGTGTGTGTGTGTGTGTGTGTGTGTTTTGTGACTAACTGTGTATTCATATGCATTATTAAGGAAAATGTGAAGTAAAGCTATTAGCCAATTACATTTGGTATTTAATGACAAATCTCAGATATTTCTTCACAGAAGGGCTATTTGTGTGTATGAGGTCCTCCAGCACAGATAACCTACATTTCAGCTGGCTGCAAAATAAAACTGTTCCATCTGGAGTGTGCTGTTGATGGTTGGGAACAGACCCAAGCCCTTATATAGGTCAGGCTCTGCTACTGACTTACACCCTCAGCACCTCATTTAAAGTCTTAGTGTTGGCACAACAGGGGAAAAAAACTGTCTTTTGTTACTTTTTAAAGTCAAGTTTATCTTGTTAAGCTATGTTGTAATACAAGCCCCTCTGCCCCTCACCATCTTCTCTAATTTTTTTCTCCTAGTTTTTTTAAAACTTTATTCATTCATTTTTAGTGTGTGTGTTTATTTAACTTTATTCATTTTTTTTAATACTCTGTGTGCTTGTGTGTATGTCAGAGGGTGCTATGTTGTCCCTATGGAGGGCCAAGGGTGGCTTCAGGAATCATCCTAGATTACTTCTACCTCCTTGCTTCACTCTGGGATTTCCCAGGCTCTGCCCACCTGGAAGTGCAGGCCACCGCCATTTCCACCTGGCATTTTTACGTGGGACCTGGGATCCAAACTCAGGACCTTCTGCTTGTGAAACAGGGTCTTAACCCCTGAGCCATCTGTCCAGCCCTTTCTCCAAGTTTTGATTGAATGATGAACACATTTTCCCTTGGATAATATGTCAGTCACTTGGGGAATGTCTTCTTTTGTTTGCAGAGGTATAGTGACCCAAGATGCTATAGAATGGTACAGCGCCCTAACAGGTAGTGCATTGCTTTTTGTGAGTGTTATGAATTATCTTTTATTCAATCCAGAGTAGACACACACACACACACAAAAAAAATTATGTTCCACAAAGGAGTTGCCCCTTCCCCACAAACAATTGTTAGTTCCTAATGTGCGCTCCAAGAGTCCTGGGACCTTGTGAGCTCCATCTCCTTCTCACCTAATGTTGGTAGGTCCAGTCTTGTGAGGGACCCTGAAGACGCCATGTCGTGCCTGCAGGACATAGCTCTACAACAGGAGCTGGTATTGGGGAAATAGCTCAGTTAAGCACTTGCTATGAAAACATATTCTGAATTCAGATTCCTAGAGCCCACATAAAACTAGGCGCAGTAGGACATGTCTGTAACCTCAGTGTTCCTACCATGAGAAGGGAAGTGGAGACAAGAGAATCCTGGGAAGCTTTCAGGCTATTAACTTGTCAAATGCACCAGCAAATGAGAGAGACTGTCTCAGACAATGAATAGGACAAGGACTGACACCCTAAGTTGTCATCTGAGCTATACACACACAAAGATTTTAGAAAAGACATTGTACTCTGTGTGGGTATAATGCCTCACACTTGTAATTCAGGTATTTGGGAGGCTGAGGTAGAAGCATTGCTGTAAATTGGAAGCCAGCTTGGGACATAGTAAATTGAAGACTGGCTTGGAATACATAGTGAAACCCTATCTCAAATCTCCTCCCCTTCAAAGTGATTGATTGATTGATTGATTAAATGAGGTGTTGTACTAATGAGGTGTGTGGAGAAAGCATTTCTGTAATGCTGAAGGCAGGAGGTGGCATCTGTTGCTTACAGTGTAGTGTCAAAGGATAGTTCATGAGAAGGTAGATGGTTTTGCTTATTTATATTCAAATTAATATTCACAAAGTCAAGTTGGTTGTGATGATATGTGCCTGTAATTCCAGTACTTGGGTGAGAATCATGAATTTGAGTTTAATTTGGACTATGATAGTGAGATTTTAACAGGCACACATACACACAATAAAACTCTGTTCACAAATACAGTCCCTATATTGAGTTGATATAGTTAGTGCAATTTGAAAATCTTTTCAATCTTCTCAATTACTTAACTTCTTTCTGATTCTTAGATGATGTTGACCCTCCTTTTGTTTTTGAACAAGTCAAATCTATCCAGAGTTCTTTTGAACATCCACTTTATTTCTCCCATCTACATCCTTCTGCTCCTTGGAGGCCTTTTTGTGAAAAAGTCCTCTTTCTCCCTTGATCAAACCAGGCTTCCTTTTTCCACTTGCTTCTGTCTTCATAATTGGCCTTTTCCTTGCTACCTACAAATTTACTTATCTTAAATCATTGATTCCAGTTCATTTCACTATCAAACTAAAAGAATCTTCCCACTACCATCTCCCAACTCATATTGATTCACTATTGAAATCACTTTTGTTCTGGTCTCTTTTGGTGTCATGTGAGCTAGATAAGTTTTCTTAGGGGGTCAGACTTTTCTGTGAGTTATTGAACTAAAAACCATGACATAATTGCCTGGCCATATGTTTTCTCTTTTATGACTATTTCAACTTTCCCAAGAGTTTTTGAGTTTGAATGGCAACTTTCAAAAATTGAAGTTGAGGGCTGGAGAGATTGTTCAGGGGTTAAGACTCTGCTTTCCAAGCAGAAGATCCTGAGTTCAGATCCCAAGTCCCACGTAAAAACTTCAGGCGAAAGAAATGGCAGCAGCCTGCACTTCTGGCCCAATTGGGCAAAGCCTTGGAAGATCCAGGATGAATCCCGAAGTTACACTTGGTCCTCCACAGGAACACACAGTGCCCTCTGATATTTTGAGTGTGTGCGTGTGTGTGTGTGTGCACACACACGCACACACAACACACAAAATAAATTTTAAAGAATTAAGTTCAGCTAGTTCAAATATTAGTTGTTATATTGGAAGAAATTTTTTTAGTGATAGACTTTTGAGGGTACAGGTTGAGTATCCCTTGTCAAAATATGTCAGTAGAAGTGCTTCAGGTGGTGGAATACTTGCGTGCACAATGAGATGCTTTGGTGATGAGACTTCAATCTAACAGGTTCATTTTGTTTTCTGTAGACCACATCCACATTGCCTGAGGTAATTTCATACAATATATTAGTGTACCTGCATTTTGACTGCCACCTTCATATAAAAGCAGGTGTGGAATTTTCCATGTCTGGTGCCAGATCAGTGCTTTAAAAGGTTCAGATTTTAGATTAGGAATTTTAAGTCCGTATGACTGTAGAAGAAGGTTAGTATCAGGAATATAGGTGATACTAGAATAACTGATCTTGAGGTTCACACATGTACATAATATATACCAACTATTCTCACGCAAACTTGTGGTTCTTAAATATGCAAGCCAGTAGTCTCACCATCACTTGGAAGTTTATGAAAAACTTAGATTGTCAAAGCTCAACTCAGCTGGATTAGGACTGTGGAGTGGATTCCAGCGGTGTGCATTTTAACCCACTTTTCAGGTGCTACTAATAACACTGGTTTAACAGCATTAATAGAGTCTACTATGATCTAACATCACTAAAGGTCAGCATGGAGTACATGAGACCCTATCTCAAAATAAAATAGAAAATGTAACCCAGTAATTTTCTGTATGTCTGGGTAGTTAATTGCAGAATATTTTCATTGTCCCAAAGGCAAATCCCATTTCTGTTGGCAAACACTCTTCTAACTCCTTGTCTCATAGATTTGTCCAGCATGTAAACGTTTGGTAGAAGTGGAATCAGATAATACGTGACCTTTTGTGTCTACCTTTTTCCACTTACCATGAGATTCCCAAAGTTCATCCATACTTCATATGCATCAGTACTTTGTTTTCCATTTTTATGTGTATGTGGAGGGAAGTATGTTTTTATATTTATTAGCATGTTTGTGTGCAGGTGCCTGTAAGATCCGAGGTTGATGTAAGGAATCAGTCTCAGTCATTCGTGCACCTTAATCTCTTTTTGTTGCAACGTCTCTAATCAAACCCAGACTTTACTACTAGGATTAGTTACTGAGACTAGCTTGCTGTAAAGATTTCTTATCTTTGCCTTTCAAGGCTGGAATTAAAGCTGGCCATCACTCTCGTTGGCATTTTATGTGGGAGGTATCTCCCAGCTCCTTTTTTTTATTTAATGTCTGTGTGAAAAAGAGCAGGTGTGCACATGTCATGGTGCGTGCATGGAGGTCAGAGGGCAACTTTGAGAAGTCGATTCCCTCCTTCCACCATGTGGGCTCTTGGAATGCAACTCGGATGGCTAGGTTTGTATGCAGGTGCCTCTACTCACTAAGCCAGTTCCCCAGCTCTTCATTTCTTTTTTATTGTCAAATATAATGCATTATGAATATTACACATTTCATTTTTTTCATTAATTGACATCTAAATTTTTTCTGTTCTTTGGCTGAGTAGTACTACTATAATGTGGATGTTTTCAGTTTTCTTTAGTATATACCTAGAAGTATAATATCTGGTCATATCATAACTGTCTTTTCAGAATAACTTTTCTAGAGCATCTATACCACTTTAAACCTCTATCAGAAATGTGTAGGGCTTCCTCATCTTCACCAACATTTGTGATCAGCCTTTTATTGTAGCTGCTAGAAGGTGTGAACTAACACCCCAGGGCCTTGCACATGCTATGTAAGCACTCTACCACTGAACTGTAGTTTTAGCCCTAGAATCCTAAATTTTTATACTGACGCTTTGTGCTGCTTTTTTTGTTGTTGTTGTACTAGCTATCTTTGTTCTAGATAAGCTTGTGTATATTTCTTAGGATGGTAGTTTGGAGAACAGATGTATATATAGGTAGGCAGAGTTGTTTAGAGTTCACATCCAACTTTTATTCACATTGTGCTTCAACTCCTATTTATCTTGATACATTGCAGGGTGGTGGCCTTGTCCATGTCACCTGTGGATGACACTTTCATTTCTGGGTCTCTTGATAAGACCATTCGACTCTGGGATCTCCGGTCTCCTAACTGCCAGGTAATGGTACCTCACAGTTCCAGTTTTGAGAATTTTCTGTGGAAAGCATTATTATCAGTTCTCCCTCTCACTGAAGGGAGAAAGCAGTGGTTCCATTTTGGGATCCCAGAGTCTACTTCAATGACAAAGAAGACCTTTTACTGACAGGCCAGTTCTTGGAAAGTGAACACTCTATAATCTAGTGCAGATTCGAATGTTACATGTTGTGACTCAGTGGTTGGAAAATAATTTCCTAGGGGCCTTGAGTAACAATTTTCAACTTCAATGGACTTGGCTTTCATTGGAACTCTTAATATTGTACAGTTAGGGCTGGTTGGCAATCAAAATGTATGGTGACTTCTTTTTTTTTAGAGGCTTCATTTTTGTCCTTATTAGTTTGCTTTTTCTGTTCTGTAAGTGGGCTGAGTATCTATTCATACCCTTTTCTTGGGTTCATTGAGAAAAGTAAATGATCCAGTGATGGGATTCTGCGGGCATTAACATATTGTCTCCTTTTCTCTTAGGGCCTCATGCATCTTCAGGGCAAGCCAGTTTGTTCTTTTGATCCAGAAGGATTAATTTTTGCGGCAGGTGTTAATTCTGAAATGGTCAAACTTTATGATCTTCGTTCTTTTGATAAGGTAAATCTTTGCGTTACCATGACATTACAGAAATTTTAAGGCAGAGCTGGACATTTTAAGAGTCATTTCTGTGGCTGGTAAGGTGGCTTAGTGGGTAAAGGTGCTTGCCACCTAGCCTAACGACTGAGTTTCAGCCCCAGAACAAGCATGGTGACTCTTAAAAGTTGTCCTCTGACCTCCGCGCACGCGCACACATAGATGAACCCTTTCTGTGACAGATACTACAGAGGAATGGATCAGTGGTTCATCCTTCTTTGCCTTCCCACTTAAGAAATCTAAAGAGTTGGAATGGGGATTGTCACTAACAGGAATTATTGATGTGCCCTGTGTCCGGGGGCTTTTACTTTGTGTTACAGGGACCATTTGCAACCTTTAAGATGCAATATGATCGAACTTGTGAGTGGACAGGACTGAAGTTCAGCAATGATGGCAAACTCATACTTATCTCCACCAATGGCAGCTTCATCCGCCTCATCGATGCATTCAAGGGAGTGGTGATGCACACATTTGGGGTAAGCTGACATGACAGACTTTAACTTGGCTGTGCCCATGTTTATATCTCCTGAGCTAGGAATTGTGTTAGTTGGATGGTGGAGTTAACAGTTAATCAATAATTTAAGGTGAAGACTTGGGCTCATATTTTCTTCCTGCACTTGAAGATTACTTCCCTTGTATTCTGAGACACTTACTCGGTGACCCAAGTTCTAACAATGAACAGTTTTTTTCCAACTACTCACCAATAGTTGGGGTTTGGGAATGTTTTGTGTAGGGTGGTAGGCTTTGGTGAGTGAAAAGGGAGATTTTTATGGAAGAGAAAGAAGTTTGTAAGCTGAAGTGGTCTTTCTAGGGCAATTGTTTCTACTAATGGCCTGTAACAAGAAAAGAACAGCTCTGTTTTGTTTTAGGGTTATGCTAACAGCAAAGCCGTCACTCTGGAAGCTTCGTTTACACCAGACTCTCAGTTTATTATGATTGGTAAGCTTCTTTCATTTTCTTTGGGATGATTCATTTAAGTTTAATTAAGCAAAGTAATTGAAGTATTATGTGTTGAATAGTTTTAATAGGTGTTTTCAGATTTATATGTGGCACATTGTAAATTTAAGGATTTTCTTTATGGGTTTGGTGTTTTGGGTTTGGTTGTTTTGTTTTCTTAAGACAGGGTCTCATAGCCTGATACTATGAGAACTTGCTGTGTAATACAGGATGTCCTTGAATTTCTAATTCTCCTACTTGCATCTCCCAAGTCCTGGGATTACAAGCACGTGTCACCACACATAGCCTGGGTTCTTTATTAGAACGGGTATTGTGTCAGTCTTGTCTTCATAAGCTTTAAAGTTGAACTCTAAAAGCATTCCTTTGTTGTATTACTAGTTCTTAGCGTAACCCTGCATTCAGTTGTCTCAGTGGCCAGGGATTGGTAAGCTAATGATGTTCAGCACCTTTTGTGGGTGACAAATGTGAAGTTGGAAGGGAAATGACTTAGCCAGGCTTTGGGAGGCAGAAACAGTAGATCTGAAGTGTAAGGACATCTTATGCTACATATAGAATAAGGGGTTAGAACAATGCATAATCAGGTCAAAATCATTTCCAGTGTTCTTCCTGTACAGTCGCCCCTCAGTGTCTTCTGACACCTACACTCTCTCCAGACCTGAGCCCATCTCCTCACTTGTCTTTGTATTATGTTTTCTTCATCTTAGGTTCAGAGGATGGCAAGATTCATGTCTGGAATGGAGAGAGTGGTATAAAAGTAGCTGTGTTGGATGGTAAACACACAGGTCCCATTACCTGTTTGCAGTTCAATCCCAAATTCATGACCTTCGCCAGCGCATGTTCCAACATGGTATGTGACTAGTGTGAGGTGTCTCCATGTAGGGACCCCCTTTATTAGGGGTGGTTAGTGCGTCAGTAAAAGCAAGCTGTGTGTTTTGCATAGATGCAAGCACCCCAAGTTCATGTTTCTCGGTCAGTGCTTCCCCGTTGCCTCATGTGGTCTCTGGTCAGGTTGGTCTTTCACTTCTGTTTCTCTCCCCCATGAGATGGGGTCACTGCTGGGCTTTTGAGAGGTTGCAAGGCAGGCTTTGCTTTTGGTCCTATTATTTAAGACACACAGTACTTGGGCTGTATTTGACATTTTTGCTCCTGAAAATACATAGAACCAGCCTTTTCTGGCCACATCCTTTCATGCTTTATTTGATATTGTTTTGGTTTGTTTGGTTTGTTCGAGACAGAATCTTTGTAGCCCAGTTTGGCCTCCTAACATCAGTCCTCCTACCTTAGCCTTCTGAGTGCCTGATGGCCTTTCCATTTTCCAGGGCTCTGTCTGTCACTGAATTCCTCAGAATTCTTAGTCATAATTCACTAGTTAACATTAAGTAGAGAACAAGCTAAGTTTGGTGGTATGAGCCTTAATCCTTTTTTTTCCCCTAGTTTTACAAGTATATATATTCCTCCATCTCCCCTTCTTTCCATCCTCCTCCTTTTCGTTCATCAATCCATCCCACTCCCTCCCACCTTCCTGCCTGTCAATAAGCCTTAATCTTAACACTTGGGAGGTGCAGGCAGGAAGATCAGGATTTCCAGGCCAACTTGGGCGATATGAAACAAACAGAAAAAGAAATAACTGGACCTCAGAGACTCAAAGAATCTTGGCCCCCTTTTCTTCTTGGCATCTCCTAAACCTTCCTGGGTATTTGGAATGAGGCATTTCATTTCTTTCCTAACACAGAGCACATTGCCTACTCACCTTTTTGTAATGTTGGGATAAACTGAGGACCTTCACTACTGAACTACACTTCCAGCCCCTTCCCTTTTTTAGAAACCAAGAAGATAATGTCAATAAATACAGCCATAGCTAGGAAAGCTCAGTTTGCAAAGCACTTGCTTGGGAGTTGTGAGGCCCTGGCTGAGACCTGAGATAAAAGTAAGTAAGAACATAGTTTTAACTGAATGTGATGGTATAGCCATGGCAAAAAAGCCAAAAAAGAAAAAAAGCAAAATTCTAGCATCCAATCCTTCCTGTTGTTTTAACCCAGGAAGGAAAGGATGTGGCTGAGGTCATCTGGGGGATACCTGTGAAGTCAGTGCTCACTCAGTACTCAGTACTCCTTTTTCCTTAAAACGTGGGAACAAGGGTAGATAAGGGTTGGAGGAAAACGGAACCGGCTTACTTCCGGGATGCTTCTGTCTCTTTAATGAGAGAAGAACTACCAGCCATAACTCCCCCACCATTGCAGTTGGGCACTTTGGTGATATTTGGAGTGAAGGAAGATCCATGGTGAGGAGACGCTCGGCCTTTTTTAATTTTGATGTACTTCTCCTTCCAGGCCTTCTGGTTACCCACCATTGATGACTGATCGTGGCACTGCTGAGTTGTTTCTGTACAGTGAGGGCGGCCAGCAGGAAAGACTCAGAGGGGACTGAGATGTGAGTGGGATTGGATTGTGTCACCGGGCTGCAGAACATCCTTTCACATGGCCTTCCCGAGTTTGTGCTGTACGTCTGCTCAAAAGAAAAAAATGACTGTTGGTGCTGCGGATTCAGTTGGGACTCGGCCTTTCCAGCTGTCACCGCACCATGCTCTTCTAGAGGGTGACCAGACTCGTGATTAGATTACAGTGGGGCTTTCACGTCCCTTCAGTTTTGAATGTATTTGCTGCTGACGAGCCGATGAAGTCATCAATTCTGCACATCTTTCTCCCACCTCCAGAAATGCTTGGGAAGCCACAATCTGGTTTTGAGAAGATAGGGCATCTCAGTGCCCCTTGCCCTCACGCTGCATGTCTTGTTACTGGGTCTCCCTATGTAATTGTGGCATTTTTCCACAACCATCATGTTTCTTAGGTGCCAAACATTTACAGAAATAAGTCTTCATATACCTTGGGGTTAAAGAAAGGGCAGGTACAGAAGGACATTGCTTGTCAGGAATCTGCGCAGTTAGTCCTGTGAGAGTGGGTGGTTTGGGCAGACCTTAGGCTCTGGTGTTGGCTGGTAAAGGCCCAGGAGCCTGAAAGGGAGGGAAGTGTGGGTAACAGGTAAGTCTGAGAGCTGAAAAGTTTAGCAGCCTGGTGCAATCCCCCATCATCAAGACAAACCCACAGTCTTTGTGGGGGGCCTACTGAGCTTAGCTTGTACAAAAGCAAGGTAGGAGTATATTTTTGTACCTGAGTCACATCACGTTTTCTGTGGGCCAGTATTGTGGGAATGATCTGAGTTGTTTACACTGATGCCTTCCTTTCCTGCCCACCACAAATTGTGTACATAGTCGGCGGATGATACCCCTTTTTTCCCCAGCTCCCACTTGGGAGCTGGTTCTAGGCCTGTGTTATATGTTATATTTAGCTTTTTTATATATGACCCTTGATTTATTTGTATTTGAGCACAATGTGTGCGTGTCCACTTAAATATATTTGTGCAGACATACGCATATGTATGTGCGCATATATGCATATCTATCTTGTCTAGTTTCTCAAGAATTCGGCTGAAAAAGAGGGAATCTCACAACCAGGAGAAAGATTGTCTTTATCATAGTGTTTGCCACAAGTGTTAGTTTTCCCTGCTAACGTTTTTCCCTCTAGGAGACTAAGTGAAGCAGAGCTTCCTAGTGTTTGCTGTTTCTATGGCAGCTGAGTGAGAGTCTGGGGATGACCACCCTATGCTCCTCAAGCCACACTTTGGGGCCCTCTCTACAGTGTTAGTCTCTTTTTTTTGCCTGATTATGTTCTGTCTGCACCTGTATATGTGTGACGGTCACTTTTGCATGGCTTCTGTGCCTGGCTTATGGCATTTGGGAACAGGGTGCTGGAACCACAGTGTTTTCAGTTTGTCAGAGGCTTCTTTGCCAATTATAGGTCATGCTCATTTACCTGGTATGTCTGCTTTCTGGCTCTTTTTCATGTTTTCTCTTGAAAGAGGAAGGGACTGTAGCTAGACTCAAGTCAAGAAAAGCTACAGCTAGCCCGTGGCCTTTTTCTTCCCCTGCATGACCTTCTTGAGAGCAGAGCAAGTGGCGTATTATTTCACTAAGTTCTGATCAAATGTTCATGTAAGCAGTACTGCCTTCAGATCCAGAAACCAGGGACCAACAAGATTATGACTTACCAAGAGTATCCAGCTGCCAGGAGGTAGATCAGCAATAGATGGGCTAAGAACGAACCAATCACTAGCACTTTCTTGTTTTTCTTTTTTCTGTTACTCAAGCTGGAAGGGCACAATTAGGTGGGTACCCTCACTAGTGCAAGTAGTGCCATGCCACTCACCCTCCTTCCAGAGAAGACAGACTTGAAGACCCACGTAATCTGAACTGTTACTGTCCACTTTCCGGATCTAAAGTTCATGTTAGGAGTGACTGTTCAGAGAGCGTGGCTGGAACTGTAATTCACAAAATCAGTGATCAGTGAGTGGCTTGGCCAGCCAGCAGTAGGGAAAATGTTTGTATGTGAGTTCCTGTGTGCCCAAAGCTGGGGTGCCATACTCTTGGAAAACAAACTGCCTCACAGCTCTGTGGGTCAAGGGAAAGGATGAGCTAGAAATGACGTAAGTGGCTGGAAGGTAAGAAAAACAGTGGGTACTACCAATACAAATCAGCGCGGAAGGGCTACGTGCTACCCTCTGAAGAACTGGCGAAAGCCACTGCTTTATATGTGGCAGATGACTGCACTGCTCAGCCACCAGCCTGTGGGATATTTTTAAGAAATTATTCTCCATTGCAATTGACAATTACTGCTTAATACAGAAAATTTGAAACCAGTTTGCCACCTAGTGGTATCACTGTTAATCTTTTGATGTTAAATGTTCTCTAGATATTTCTGTGCATAAACTTTTGGTGTATCTACGTAGTTGTTATCATACTGTACATAAAATTTTATGTCCCCTTTTGTACTTAACATATAAACATCTTTTCCATGTTAACAGTCTTAAACGGGATTTTATGGCTTACAGCCTTTTCCACCGACTTTCTGTAATTGTTTGCCTGGATCCCAAAGGGAGGAAGGGATGGGTTCTGGATCACATGGAGTTGTCTGTGGTACTGTGTGAATTGTGGGGCTCTTGCTAAGGCTTGTGGACAACAAACAGGAGCCACCAGACTTATCTCTCTAGTTCTATAAATACCCAGAGGGCCGAGTAACAAGTGACTGGAGATGATAAGCCTGACTCAGCCTCGACTTCCACAGATCTTATCTCAGTCAGCCTTACATCCCTCTCTGTTTACACTAAACCCCCGATTATGTGGGCAACTTTAGAATAACTTTTATCCCACCTACTAAGCTCTGGGCTTGTGGAGGCAAGGATAGTGGTTTGAAACGCAGGAGGCTTAACCGCTTTCCTGTTAAAATGTTGCTTAGGGGTGAGCTGAATCTTGGAGTTTCTTCAAGTTCAGCATCCTCAGCTGCAGGACTTTGGGTTCTGATAAATGATAGCAACATCTTGGCTTGGGGTTGGCTGGTCATGCGGAAGCACTAGTGCCAATCACTCCAACCTGCTTGCAGTTTAGAGTTTTGCTGAACTCTGGGGTTGCAGTGTGAGGTGAGTGAAGTAGGCTGTAGGGGTGAGCTGGCTCAGCAGTTGATGTGGGCAAGAAGCAGGCACAGGATGCTGCCCACGTTTTGCTAAAGAAAGAGGAAGTCAAATTCTTAACAGCCTGGTAGGGTGGCATTCTAATGTTGACCAGCTGCCTGACAAGAGGCAGCCCAGATCAGGGGTCAACTAGGGACAGGTTTGCTCCTGGATGCCCAGGACTGCAGAACATAGTTATGTGGAAAATGGGAAATACTGATGTAGTTTTTACTTTTTCCTAGACAATGTATATGAAATGAAATCTGAAATTAATAAATGGGCAGAAATGGAGATATGAGCAATTAAGATGAGTGAAATAGAAGTTTTATCAGCTTTACTGGATCTTTCTGGTTGCAGTCTCCAGCTGCACATTGCCTGGGAAATCCCATCAGTTGTGCATTAGGAGAGAATCAAAAGAGATAAAATTTAAGATATTTATGAGGATGAGAGCCTTAGGCAAGTTCTAGATGTTGGTGAGGTGAATAGCAAAGGTATTCATCCAACAACAGGACCTAGGGCCCTAACTTGTCTCTAACTGGGGCTAGCTTCATAGAAATTTGTATTCCAAAGTAAGTGATAAGGAGACTACTGTTTGTACTTAACCAGTAATCTCAGGAGAGGCTCACAAGTTTGAAATCAATTTAGGCTAAAGATTAAGTTTGAGGACTGGAGAGATGTCTCAGGGGTTAGGACCCTCACAAGCAGAAGGACCTGAGTTTGGATCCCAGGTCCCATATAAAAATGCTAAGTTCCTGACCAGCCTAGGCTACATAGACCCTGTCACCAAAACAAACAGCATGGTGAGGCCTGCCTGAAACCTCGGCACCCCAGATGCAAAGGCATCACAGATTTGAGACCTGCCTGACGTACTTAGTTCCAGGATAACCGAGATTACTTAAGACCCTGTTGCAAAATGAGGGGCTGGGCAGAAGAAACCATCTTGACTAGATGCGAGTTTGCAAGATAGAACTAAAAGGAATTCACCGGAAGACGACAAGAAATGGCTAAAGGTGTCATTCCAAGCTGTACAAGCAACTTATGACTCACAAGGATGCTTCTGCACACAAATATTTAATAAGAGGTACTGGGAAGCAACAAAACACATTGGCATGAGATCAAGGCAGGTTTGGGGCCAGGGAGAAGCAAAGTGGTCAGGCTCCAGGATGCAGAGAGTACTCAACCCAGTCACATCTGGAAGATTCTGCTGCCCCTTTTTGCCTTTCAACTTGGTATATTTGGGGCCCATGACCTCAATAGCACAGACTGAACTGGTGTCGGGAGCTGGGAGCCATCTTCACAATGGTGGTTCCAGCAGATGGGAAGCTGCTACTTTCTAACAGGGCACTTGGGTGTGGACAGCGATTGGATCCAGTCATCCTTCCTTTTTACCCTTAAGGCTACAGCAATCTGTATGAGGAGCCAGCACAGGTCAGGTCGTCGTAAAGGGCGTCTGCCAAAGGGATGCATCGAAGCAGCCCACCTAGTGGGCTGGGCTCTCCACATCCTTGCTCCCTTTTGGAACACACGAGTTGTGAAGGGCAGGAGCATTGGGCTGTGGTTCAGGACGGGCACGGCCCGCTCTTGGCCACAGCAGAGGTATGTCTAGACTGTACCATCCCTGGAGAAGTCACGGAATGCTGTATCTGAATCCTCAGTGGCCACTGCCCGCTTGGCCCTGGCCATATAGAGGAATCACGAACACAGAGACAGTCGTCATAGGACACCTGTCCTTCCTCTGTGGTACCATCATCCTTCCCCTGTGTGTTGTGTATCAGCATCTTGGCCAACTCCGAGAACCTGTGAAGACCACCCTGAAGATGTACCTGGAGGGCAGAGCAAAGAGGCAAGGCCAGCCCTCCAGAGCTCATTGCATAGAGCAAGACACTTGAGGGCGTACCCCCCAACATGTGTAACTGTAGGCCAAGCAAGCAACAAGCCTGGGAGGGCCACAACCTAGGTCATAGGAATCTGAACTTAACTATTTTATTAAAGATCTACACTCCCTCTCTCCTGGAAGTTTGACACAACCCCGTCTGCCCGCCTGCCCTGAGTTAGGCTTATTGTGGGTGCTTCTCTCTGCTATAACAACTTGCTATTGCTGGTACCAGCCCAGGCCCCCTGGAGCTACAGTACCTGTGTGGATCCTCTCGGTTCCCAAGCAGGAAGCTCCGGACCAGCCAGGCCACCTGCTCATTGGACAGGACATCCCAGAGCCCATCACTTGCCATGACAACCACATCCTCCTCCTGCAGCACCAGCTGGTCCATATCCAGCACAGTCACCTGCAGGTTAAGCCAGTGATGCCTCACTTCTCCCTTCCCACTCCCACCAGCCTCAATCTCTGCTTTCCTGGGTAGAAGGAACCTGGAATGGGCTACACTGACTACACTGACCCCTCACCTGTGGGATGGAGAGCAAGAAGGGCTTGAGCTGGATGTTCGTGTCCAGCACCCTGAGCTGATGGTCTCCCAGGCCTCGGGAGACAGCCAGCGTCCCCAGTAGCCGAGCCTGGCAAAGGAAGCATGGGGATACCGTGAACGGCTAGGCCCTGGCTCTGTTGCGCACCAAGCAGGAGAGGAACACCAAAGGGGACAGACCCTTGGGACACTAACCACCACCCCTCACGGATGAAGGGGCTCCCACTTCAAGGCAGCAACTGAAGCGCAGGGCAGACACTGACCTGCCTGCCCTGTCCGTGAATCAGTGGGTACTTGAGGTCCGATTTCTCCACGCGTTTGTAGCCCCTACCGGGGCAGATCCAGCGTCAGCTCAAAGCCAATACGCTGCAATGTCATCTCCCAACCTCAAGCCCAACTGTCACCCCTCGCAAGGCCCACTTTGCCCAGGAAGGACTGCCTCCGGCCATAGAGCTGGGCCTAGACCCCAGACCTTGTCCCACCATGTCCCAGCATCCCACCTGCTCACCAGCCAATCATATGGTGATCCCTGAACAAAACTTTCTGCCCCAGGTCATCCCCCTTCAGCCGCCGTGGGAACTCCAGCCGAGTGAACTCACCAGCCAGAAGCTCAGGGTAGACAGAGGCCTGGGGTGGGAGTGCCACATTCAAATTGAGCACATGGGGCCCCTGACCCAGGAGTTGAGGGTCCCCCTGCTAAGAAGCACTTACCAGCTGCTGGATTCGCTGCCGCTCTGTTTCTGGAGTGAACTCACAGCTCAGGGGCCGTATCTCATCTCTCCGCACCAAGATGGCCCTAAGACAGGTTAGAGGAGGGAGGCTAAGTATAAGGCAGCAACCTCCAACCCCTTCTCCAACCACCAGGAGTCAGTTCTGCCCATACAGAGCTCTTGCTCAAACCCACAAACGCTAGGACCTGTAGGATAATGGTTCAGTTCTACAGTGGGACATCTGAGGTGCGTGTCCTCCCTAGCATCCCAATGTCCACTCTAACACTTGAGTTATGCCAGGTACAAACACACACGGCTCACCAGCCAACCCTCCCCATTTCTAACCCTCCGCTTGTCCCGCTGCCTCTGGTGCCCTCCTGCCCATGCTACCTGGCTCGCCCCGCCATCCAAGGGTTTACTCACCTGCTGTCCCCAGCATTAGCCACATAGAGCTTTCCCTGCAGGGACACAGCCACTAGGGCTGTGCAGCCACCCCCTTGGCCTGAGGCCTCCAGCTCTCTGCCAATCACCTCATCCTGAAACAAACCAAGGCCATCTTAGCTGCCAACATACCACTATCTCCCAATTCCCCACCCTCAAGCCGGCCTGCAGTCCCAACCCAAAATTCTGGCTATGGCTCCCAAGTTCCTTTGTCAGGAGTGTTAGACAAGGGAAGTGCTACTCAGAAGAGAGGAAGAGAAACAAGACCCTACCCTAAAGAATCAACAGGATGCACGGTGAGATAATGTAGATGAACGATTAATACACGGTACGAGCTGGGTAAGTAGGGGCTCAGGCTAAAACATAACAGTAGTAACAAACAACTGCATCTCTTTCTGGTCTGAGGATTTGAGGTATACAGGGATACCTTAGTCCCTGGGGACGAAATCTTCCCATTTCCCCCTAAAGGCCCCACTCACACATTCTTGGAAGGCACTCTCCAGGGCCCCGATCACCAAGTCTTCTGCCCGGATGCCCTTTTCCTCCACAAACTGGGGATCACTGGCACAGACGAAGCAGCCGCTGAGGTGCATGGGAGGCTGGGGGGTCACCAGGCCTTCTACCACTGCTTCCAGCTGCCGGCGCAGGCAGGAGTGTAGGGTGTTGGCAGCCAAGATGGCTGCTGCAGGACCACCATGCCCATCAAACAGTGCCCAGTAGTGACCCATGAGGAACTGCACATGAAGGGGCCAAGTCAGGCTTCGCCTAGCTTCTCCAGCAAGGCAAGCCCTATAAACTTGCACCTCCTGGGCCCCACCTGAAAGAGGGGTTCACGCACTCACCTCCCCTGGGCACACGGTCAGCCACTCTTGATCCTCTTCTCCAAACTCACCTCTCCGGATGCACAGCTTCCCGCAAGCAGCCTGGTCCTCGTTGAATTCAGATTTGTCTGCATTGATGATTCTGAGGCCCGGAACAGTCAAGTGACTCCTCAGGGACACCTTGATGTCCTTATGGGCCCAGAGACACCCACCAGAGACACCTGCTCCTAGATGTGTCCCTGACCCACGATGGGGCAACCATGATTGGAAGTTTCCAAACTGTTCAGTGACTGTCCCAAAGCTTAAAAGCTGCAGAGCCCAGGCCAGGATTCAGGAAGTGAGGATAAACTGCTGGCACATCTAGAACTCTCTTTCTTGTCCTCTGTCCTTAACCTCAACCCTGCCCCACAGGGAATGCAGAACTCGGGGCGTGCAGAGGGCTTAATATGAAGTCTCCTGGTTTCATCGTGGGAGTCTTTGGGGTGCGGGCCCTCCCCACCTCCAGCCTTCTACCAAAAAAACAAGTTGCAGTGGAGGAAGGGGGAGGCTGGAGGGGCCCGGGGTCAAGACTTCGCTGGTGCCGTGGACCCGCAGGGAGCCCCAGGCTGGATCAGGGATGGGGCGGGGAGGGAGCGGAAAGGCGCCGGGCGAGGGCGACACTCACTCGGCGTAGCCGGCGTTCCAGGGCAGCGCGCGGCCCCGCGCCGGGCAGCGCACAGGCCGGGCGTCCGGGCGGCGCGAGGCGTCGGCGGCGCCGGGCTGGCGCCGGAACCGCGCAGGAAGCGGGGCCGTCGGTAGGGGACCGGGCTGGTGCGAGGCCCGGGCGGTCGCGTCGCGGGGAGCGGACACCCGGGCAGGAAACGGCGCCGGAACCAGCCGGCTGACATAGCGTGGCGGCCGGGGGCTGCCCGCGGAGCCCGACACCTCGGGGACAAGGAAGCGGGCCGCGGGGGCGGGGCCGGGGCCGGGTGACCACGCCCCCAGCCGGTAGCCCCGCCCCGTCCGCGTACCAGGCGGGCGCTCCAGGCTGAGCATCCTCGGAAACCAACGCAGTAAACAACCCACTTACGGGCTAGAAGACTGAGACCTGGCCCCTGCCTACGTCACGGCACCACTGAGCAGGCCCGAACGTTCTTCCACACCTACGGGACACTAGATTTCAGAAGTGGGGGGGATCCCTTCCTCTACCCAAGAGACCCTGCAGCTGGCTGCTGAGCTGCGGTCCACGACAGAGCCTCAAGCCTCCTGCTTGCTGGGCGGGAACTTACGCAAGGGAAAGGTGGGGACCGGACGCCGTTGGAGCTGCGAGACCTGCATGTTGAGTAAGAATGTGCAAGAGTATGCCAGAACACAGTGTTCTCCCAAGACGGCTCTGTTCCTCACACGCCCAGCCTGGCACCCTCAATGCACATATGGGCTTAGAGGTCACCCTGAGTCTTCCCATCCTGAGGATGCTCCTGCCCCAGGACCCCTCTCCCACGCGGCTTCCCCTTCGGTTAAGATGATTTCTCTGGACAGAGCAGGATCCTTCAAGGGGAAGTCCAAGGTTTCCCCGCACACACCTGCAGCTGGTCAGAGCTGCGATCTGGGACTAAGGAAAGATGGAATATCAGTTCTTTGATGGTGGTTTTGAGACAGCGGCTTGCTGGGTAGCCCAGGCTAGACTCGAATTCAAGGTAATCGCGCCTCTGCCTCGCAAGTGCTAGGATTACAGAGTTACCACCCTGCCCAGCTTAAGATCCCCGAGCCGGCGCGAAGCAGCGGCAATGTCCCCCTTTAACAGCTTCACGTTTAGAGTCACCACCTTTTCCATTTCCTACGAGCACTCAGCCCCACAAGGGGAAGTGTGTGATCAGGCCAGAGCTGAGCTGTTTCCATTATGACTACACAGCTGAGTCAGACCACCCTCCTGGAAAATTTCTCTTCCCCTTTCCTTCAAGAAGCCAATTCAAAGGCCCCGGGCAAGACTTCTGCCTTCGCCTCCACTTCTAAGCCTAGGGCCGTGTTTGGTTAGTCCCCATTTACTTCAAGCAGCCCTGCCCTGCTCGGAGTTTCTCCGTCCAACCTAGAAAGGTTCTTAGTCAGAGACCTTTGCCCAGCTCCTCTCCCCTCAGAGACTGAGGAGGGCTAACTTATTGAGCCTAGTCAAAAACAAGGCTGATGGAAACAAGCAGGTACCTACTACCACTGTGATGACAGTAGACATCCTGGTAAATAGTGCTTTATCTGGCTGTCAGGGGTGGGGACAAAGAGAGAGCTTCCCAAAGGACACCTAGGAGTTTTTGGCTGTCAACTTGATCAGAAGTAGATCTTTGGGCATACCTATAAGGAATCGCCCAGTTAAGGCATAAGTTCCCGCCCAGCCAGCAGGAGATTGTCTGGGTTGCTTTGGTGGAGATGGAAAGACCCGCCCACTGTGGGTGGCGCCATTTTCCATTCTCTACAACGACTAAAATGAGCCCAGCTCTGGGCAAGTAGTGCTGCATGCAACGTTTCCTTCCTCTGCTCTGGACTTTGGGTGCAATGTGGCCAGTTCCCTCACTTCCTGCTGTCATGAACTCGCCTTGCTAGGAACCTGGAGTCATAAGCCAGTAAGACTCCTTGTCCCCCTAAATTATCAAGTCAGGTATTTGTTGCAGCAATGAGTCATGAAACACCTTAGCAGAAGCCTATCCGTGGGGCGGAAATGGACCAGGGATGCAAGACGAGGAGGATCTCACTGTTTCTGTCCTCCAGCAGCTCGTGGCTCCGGGATTCTTGAGGTCTAGGAAGAAACAAAGCAAGCTCAACCCCATGTTTCCAACTCACCTAGACAGGGTGACCATCTGCTCCTAAGAAGGTCAGGTGGCAGGATGTCGAAACTAAGTGTTGCCTAGCTCAGCCATCCTGTCTTCAGAGCTATTGGAGCTCCCCACCACCAAGTGCCTCTGGGCTTGCCTGTCGCTGGCTCACATCCTCATTCTGCTGCAGTAGATCCTCCAGTGATTAAAAAAATCACTGCTTCTTGTCTTTGGCTGCCACTGCAGCAGCTGAAATCCAGTGTTTTAGTTCTTTGGTTTGGTTTATGTCAACCCTTTGTTCTTTCCAGAGGCTTCTGAGCTCACCCTCTCTGGTATCTGAAACTGCAGATGAGATTCCTTGAATCTCTTTCTCAAGTCACCCTAGGTTCTCCACAGGGACATACAGTGCCCTCATACACACACACACATACACACACACACACACACACACACACACACACACTAAAATAAAGTTATTCAAAATAAAATAATTGTTCTTCATTATTTATTAATTCATTCATCATTCACTCAAACGGGATTTTCCTAGGCAGGATCTTCCTACCTCAATTTCATAAGTACTAGGATTGCATGCATATGCCATCAAATCCAACAAAGGTTGCTTTTTATGTTATTTTATGGTGTGTGTGTGTGTGTGTGTGTGTACATGTACACAGAACAACATCTCTTAAGAATTCATTATTTCCTGTCACCTTGTGGAATCCAGAGATCAAACTCCATGATGAGGTTTGGCTACAATCAACTTTATCCACTGAGCCAGCTTACTGGCTTTATGTTTTATTTTGCTTTTTGTTTTTCATTTACTTATTTGTGTGAGAGAGAGAGAGCTCCCATATATCCCTTGCAAACAATGGAGGTCAGAGGACAACTTTCAGAAGTCAGTTCTCTCCTTTCACCATGTGGGCTTCCGGGGGTCAAACTGATGTCACCAGGTTCAGGTTTATAATCAGGCATCTTACCCACTGAACTCTTGCCGATCCTTTATGTTCTTTTAATTTCATATTTTCATGTGACTCAAAATTCTATTTTAAAAGAGTCTATTTAGCAGTAACTTTCCCCCACAATCCATTCCCTGGCTCCCCAGAGATGCCCTCTGCTATTAATAGATCTAAGATTAATAACATTAATAGATTAATAATATCTAAGATCCCATGTAAAACCTTGGGTAGAAATGGCTGTGGCCAGTACTTCTGGCCCTGGACTGTGGAAACTGAGAAACCCCAGATCAAAGCAACAAAGGAGGTAGAGCAATCTAGCGTGATCCCTGATGTCACCCTCAGATCTCCCCAGGCACACACACCCCCAAATACTCTCTTTTACAAGCACACACACACACACACACACACACACACACCAAAAAAAAGAAAAAGTCATGTGTATGTGTAAGATCTCTTCTTCCTTCCTTTTCCTTTGTACAAATGAGAGCATAATTTATATTTTATTTTACATCTAAAAATTGTATATATGCTCCTTGGGTGATGTGAATAAGTGCTGGGGACTGTATCCCAGGCAGAAGAGCCTGAGTTCAGATCCCATGTCCCATGTACAAACATCAGGCAGAAATGGCGGAACCAAGGGACACACAGTGCCCTTTGACACACACACACACACACACACAAAATAAATGAATGAATGAATGAATGAATGAATAAATAAATAAAGTTTTAAAAAGTTTATTATCTATTAAAACAGCTGCCTTGCTGTTAGTGCTGCCATGTAAAAGCATGGATTACATATAGTCAACTGTTCTATCATAGATAGATTTTGGGGAGGGGCATGCGTATGCTAGTAGAAACAGTTCCTAGTAATTAATACTTAATCCAGGGCTGGAGAGATGGCTCAGGGGTTAAACCTCTGCCTCACAAGAAGAAGGTCCTGAGTTCAGATCCCAAATCTCACGTAAAGAAGCCAGGAGAAAATGGCAGCAACCTGTACTTCCGATTCTGGGAGGCAGAGCCTGGGAAACTCCAGAGCAAAGCAAAGAGGAGGCAGTTACAATCCAAAGTGATTCCCAAAGTTACCTTTGGACCTCCACAGGGACACACAGTGCCCTCTGACATACAAGGACATACACCCACACACACACACACACACACACACACACACACACACACACACACACTCATGCAATAAATAACTAAAATCTGAAAAAAATTTAATCTCGGTTGCCTTAAACTCAAGATCATCCTCCTGCTGAGAGTGCAGCACATGCCCCACATTAGCTTCCATGCTCTTACTAAATATGAAGTCTGCAGGAAAAATGTCACAGAAACAGAAAATGCAAGGCTGGGAGGCGTGCTCAGTGGTTAAGGCACTTTTCATGCAAACAAGATGGCTGGCGTTTGGTTCTCCAGACCCTAAGTCAAATGCCAGGTAGATGTGGTGGCCTGCCTATCATCCCAGCCTCAGAAGGTAGAGACTGGGAATCCCCAGAAGAAGCTGGTAGCCAGATTTAGTCCTATTGGTGAACTCTGGATTTGATTAATATTAGAGACTCTAATCCTACAGTGGAAGAACAACTGAGGATGATTCCGGATATCAGCCTCAGGACTGCAATTGCACATACAACACATGAACACATGCACATGCAAACATGCATGTATACACAAGAGCTCACTACACACACACACACACACACACACACACACACACACACACACACACATTTTAAAAAGGGAAAAAAGAATTAACAAAACTGTGTTGGTGGTTGTCAGGGGCTGAGGGTGTGAGAGAAGGGGAAGTAGCACTTTAATGTCTGTGGGGTTTCATTTTGAAGCATTGAAAACAGTTTTGGGCAGATGTGATGGCCACACAAATCATGTACCAAATGGTTCTGTTTTTATGTATATATGCATGCGTGCGTGCGTGTATGTGCGTGTGTAGAAGAGTGTATGTGCCTGTGAAGGCCCAAGGATGACTTGGAAATCATCCTGGGTTGCTCTATCTCCTTACTTCTT
The DNA here is from genome assembly GCA_023101885.1 of Typhlomys cinereus. Taxonomy (NCBI): domain Eukaryota; kingdom Metazoa; phylum Chordata; class Mammalia; order Rodentia; family Platacanthomyidae; genus Typhlomys; species Typhlomys cinereus. The sequence continues at coordinate 99,959 of JALPQD010000207.1, forward strand.
CTGGGGTTTCCCAGGCTTCACCCTCCAGGGCTGGAAGTTCAGGCCGCTGCTTTTAGCGTAGCATCTTTCTAGGTAGGATCTTGGATCTGAACTCAGAACCTTTTGCTTTCGAGGCTAAGCCATGTCTTTAGACCTCAAATGGTTCATTTTAAATTGGGTTAATGTTCTCCAAACTTGACTTCAATCTTTAAAAAGGGTAAAAAAGCCTGGCATGGTAACACATACCTGTAATCCCATCTATTGTCCTAGTGCTTAAGAAATTGAATCAGGGGGCTGGAGAGATGGCTCAGGGGTTGTGACTCTGTCTCACAAGCAGAAGGTTCTGAGTTCGGATCCCAGGTCCCACGTTAAAAAAAAAAAATTAAAGAAATTGAATCAGGATGGGGGCTGGAGAGGTGGCTCAGGGGTTAAGCCTCTGCCTTGCAGGCAGAAGGTCCTGAGTTCGGATCCTAGACCCCACGTATAGATGCCGGGTGGAAGCAAGGGCGGCCTGCGATTCTGGTCCTGGTAGGGCGGAGCCTGTGAATCCCGGGGCAGAGTAAACAAGGAGGAGGTTGAGGCAGCCCATGGTGGTTCCCGAATTCGCCCGAGGTTCTACACGCACACACACACACACACACACACACACACACACACACACACGCGCGCGCGCGCGCGCGCACAATTGAATAAATAATAAAAAAATTTAAAAAAAGAAAGAAATTGAGGCAGGATCTCCAGTTCATGAATAGCTGGGACTACACAGCTGAAGACCCTACTTCAGACAGAAGGGGAGAAGGCTACACATCAGTTATTTGGTACATGTGTTTGTATTAGTTATAAAGTATCTGACGAAAAGCTGTGGTGGTCTAGAAAAAGGAAGACCCCACTCTTGTGTGCTGTGATGAAACTGTGTGCAGTGTGCTATAGAAAATATGCTGTGGAAAAATGTTGACCTTAGGCTAATCGCTTCCTTGGCTTCTGTAAACTGCTTACGCATGAGGATAGTCACTGCTTACACATAAGGATAGTCAAAACTTACTCTCGCTATCTGCTGACCACTTGGTCTCATAGTTACAGCCTTGGGTCAGCAGGACCACCACTCAAGGTTTCCACCCTTCCCCTCACCCCATTCGAGTTTCCAGCTGCAGCCACTATCTGAAACTGCCAAGTTGAGTCACTAGCTGGATGGCACGTACCAACTTAGAAACTGCTCTAAGAACTGCCCCTGGCCCTTACTTGAGGCTCCATCATGAGGTCCCGAACTCTGATGGAATCCTGGAGTCCTAAGGCTCCATCTAAGGTCCAGAACTTGGGTGAAGTCCTGAAGCTTCAGTTCTGTTCCACCCACTTTCAATAAACATCCTTTTCAGTCAAGCTCATAGTCTGTGCCTCATTGGGTGGACTTCTGGACCCCATAACAAAGCAGCTTCAGGACGGAAGGAAGGATTCCTTTCTGCTCAGAGGCAGCTGGTCGAATTGCATCTACGATGTGGAAGCAGAGAGATGCATGCTGGTACTCAGATGGTTTTCTCCTTTATAAAGTACAGGACCGTAACCAAGGAGATAATGCCACATGCACTCAGAGCGGGGCCTCCCTACTCATTTCCTTTCTGGAAATGCCTTCCCAGACAAGTCCAGAGTTTGTCTCCTATGTGATTTAATCCTGCCAAGGTGACGAGATTAATCATCGTAGTGAGGGGGTCACAAGGTGTCACCCCCTAGAGGAGTTAGTGGCTTTGATAACTGCTGGAGAAGAGTCATTTTTCTTTAGGGATATGATCACTGATAGGCTATCCAAGCTCCAGTGGATGGATGGCCCCACACTGTGTTTATGCAGACAGTATTAATGGAACCCAGCAAGTTATTAACAACAAAACAAAAAGAAGGCTAGAAGGGGTAGGCGGGGCAACATGTTGGGGGGGCTCAGAGGAAATGGAGGGTTATTATCAAGATGCATTGTGTACACATGTAAAATTGTCAAGGAATGGGGCTGGAGAGGTGGCTCAGGGGTTAAGCCTCCGCCTTGCAGGCGGAAGGTCCTGAGTTCGGATCCCAGATCCCACGTATAGACGCCAGATGGAAGCGGGGGCGGCCTGCGCTTCTGGTCCTGGTAGGGCGGAGCCTGTGAATCCCCAGACAGAAGGAGGTGGAGGCGTCCATGGTGGTTCGCGAATTCGTCCGTGGTTCTACGCACACACAGACACACGCGCGCACACATACACACGCATATGCACACAGTTGACTAAATAATATAATAATAAAAAAATTGTCAAGGAATAAATTATAATATTATTTTAAAAGATTACCCATTATGTTGTTCTACATAAAGTTTACTGTTTTCATCAATTTACTGTCCTATTGGTTTATTTCTCCACAAGTTTTATCAGAATTTTTATCTAAGTTAATTTTTGCCTATAAGTAAATTTAAAAATCCTGGGGGCTGGAGAGTTGGCTCAGAGACTCTGCCTTGGAAGCAGAAGATCCCGAGTTTGGATCCCAGGTCTCATGTAAAAAAACGATAGGCAGAGGGGCTGGAGAGGTGGCTCAGGGGTTAAGCCTCCGCCTTGCAGGTGGAAGGTCCTGAGTTCGGATCCTAGACCCCACGTATAGACGCTGGATGGAAGCGGGGGCGGCTTGCGTTTCTGGTCCTGGTAGGGCGGAGCCTGTGAATCCCCCGGCAGAGTTAACAAAGAGGTGGAGGTGGTCCATGGTGGCTCCACACACACATACATACACACGCACACATACATATGCACAATTGAATAATAAAAAAAAAAAGACAGGCAGAAACGGGGGCGACCTGTACTTTTGGCCCTGGTGGGCAGAGCCTGGGAAATCCCAGAGCAAAGCAAGAAGAAAGTAGAAGTAATCCGGGCTGATTCCTAAAGTCGCCCTTGGTCCTCCACAAGGACACACAGTGCCCCCACACACACCTCCAGCATCTGGGGGCAAAAATGTTTTTTTTAATGTTCCATACAGAAATAAAGCAAATTTATAGTATTTTCAACCCTTAGTCCCAAATCCCACCTCCTCTTTTTCCCCTTACAACGGTTCATCTAAGCTGCCAGACTCGGTCCTATTTTCGAATCTCTTCACTTGTACAGATCACCGTGTTCTCAGTGTGTCTGCGATGACATCTGCCTGACCTGACTCATGCTCCAGCAAGCATCTTAGATCAGCGGGGAGCCGCGGGTACGCCACGGAGGAAAGCGTCCTCTTGTACCTCTCCACCAGGATTAGTCCTGTCAGTCTCAGAGAGATGTGAAGCTTCCTGTGATCTTTCTGCTTTCATGGTGAGAGGTCGATCTGACAGTTCCCATGCACTTCTTGTGTAGATAGATAGATAGATAGATAGATAGATAGATAGATATATCATGATTATGTCCTGTCCAGAAGATAATGTCTGGCTTACCACTTTCGCGCTTCAAGCTTTCACAATCTTGCCACCCCCCCCCCCTTCTGAGATGGTTCCCGAGCCTTAGGGGTGGGGGTGGGGGGGATGAGCCTTATACGTCCTGTTTAGGAATAAGCAGTCTGAAGTCATTTATTTATTTGATTATTTATTTATTTATTTATTTTTCTGCATTTGGCCAAGTCCTGCTTCTCGTTAATAAACACCTTCTGTTGTAGAAGAAAGCCTCCGGCTTGGACGCCAAGTGGTCTTCCACTCTATGAGTATGACTAACAGGTATTTACAAAACAGATGGCTGTGCCGTTTTCCAAGCTAAACGTTCATAGTCTGCTCTTCTTTTCGTGACCTGTTTCCTTCCCTTTCAAGGGTTCTCGTTCTAGGTAACAGTAACAGGAATGTGTGTTCTGTTCTAACAAGTGAGCCGTGAATCTGATCAGAAAGCTGTTGGCTGTCTTCTTGATTCTCAGAAAACAGCTTTTTTACACCAGTGCCAGGAATCTGAATTCAGGTCCACATCAAGCACTTTACCCACTCACCATCTTGTAAGCCTAAGAGTCAGTTCTCACCTTCTTGGTGGGCTCCAGAATTACACTTGGGCCACGGGGCCGCTTGGCAAATGCTTTACCCCTGCCCCCAGCCGATGGCCCTACTGCTTACCCTTTTACGTGTTTCAATCTCTAGTGTCATTTGTGTTAAGAAACATCACAAAGTAAAGGGGCAACCAGGCCGCTCACCCAAACGCTGCTCCTCCCTAGGCAAGGTTGACACGAGCCCAGCACTTAAGCAGAGTCCCTTCCCCCGACTAAAGTCTCATCACCGAAGAGTGAGGGATGGATACAGGGGCACCTCCCAAGAGGATGTCCTCTCTTCAGTTCCAACCTCTAGCGTACAGGAAACAAACTTTGAGTACCATGTGACCAAATCTCTTCGCCTCTTCCAATCTGTTCTCATGTGAACCAAGGGGACAGTTGACACATTCCACCATTGTAACCCCAGCCCAAAAGGGAACTGGTTTCTCTTCCTATCCAAAGACCCCAGACAAGGGTCTGGGTGTACGTTAGGGGGTCACATACTAACTCTCCAAGTCAAGCATAATGGCCTGGATAATACGCTGTGCTGATTGGCTGGCAGCAGTCCGCTGCCAAAAAAGTAAGAGCTGCTAGGAATGGAGAATGAAGTTCACTGTCAGTTGGGAAATTCTTCAGACTCGCCCAGTTCTGGTCATGCTTCAACGTCTGGGTGTCTGGACGTGTGGTTCCCTTTGCTCTACTGGTCACCCCAATCTCCACACCCGGATTCCACCAAAAACTCACCCCCTCTAATGACCTCTGGCCTCCTCTAGGTAGGACTCCAGCTGCCGTAGGCACCATTGATCAGCTGTCTGAGTCACAGAAGATGGGTCAAGGTTTCTCCACCAGGAAAGAAAGGCCTGTCGCCAGAAGCGCTCAGGAACCGTCGCCTAGGAAGGCAATCCTGTGCAGACAGACAGACAGACAGACAGACAGACAGACAGACAGACACACACACACACGCACGCCCGTCCACACTCAGCGCCTCTTCTTCATCACAAACTGGAACGCTTTTGGATCTACCCTCCTAGCAAACCCACTCGGCCCACGGTCTCTCCCGCAGCCAGGCGCCGACCCCCAAACCACGGGGATCGGGGAACGCCGGCGCCCTCGCGCGTACGCCCACCCACGCGCCCGCTGAGCTCACGCAAACCTCTTCCCAGCCGGCGAGGCGGTCGTGGCGCGGATCGCCCCGCACACACCCATCGCGACCACAAGGCTACAGTGCGCGCGCGCGCGCGGCCCGGAATCCCCGCCTCCCCCAGCCTCGCCCTCCGGGGGCGGGGCGCCGCTGGGGGCGGGTCCTGCGGCACCGCCCGGGAAGCTGCGCGAGGCTTGGCGGCCGCCGCCACATCCTCCTCCTCCTCCCCGGTCCAGGCGAGCCGAGCCGGGGCAGGGCCACACCGAGGGCTCCGACGGCGCGGGCGAGCGGAACGCCGAGCCATGGCGCACCAGACGGGCATCCATGGTGAGGACGGGTGGAGGGCGGACAGAGAGGGCCCAGGGACTCCGCTCTGGGGTGCGCCCCCTCTCCGCTGTCGGCCCCTTCCTCCTCCTAGCATCATCCGGAGGAAGCTTCCTGTTCTCCTTTGCAGCCGCTAGTCGCTGGGGGTGGGCGCGTCTGGGGGAGTATGGCTTTGCCACTCGTAGAAGGGAGTGGGTGCACACGTACGCGCACGGCAAGGGTGGAAGTATACATGTACCCATCCGGGGGCGGATGTGCCTGTGTATTTTCGTGCCATTCTGTAGGCGAGTGTACCCGGATGTGCACATCTGGAGGAGAGTACATGCATGTGCACCTCTCTGTGTAACAGCTGTGTGTGCACATCTGGATGTGACTTGGTGCACGGACGTGGACTGAGTAGCCGAGTGGACGCACACTGTAGATGTCATGGGCCATCGTAGACATCAGTGTTTTGTGGCAGCGCGTTCATGTCTGGGGGTGTCTGCATGTGTGCACAGTGTATAGTTGGTTACCATGGATGCATGCACAGGGTGTCTTGGTGACCTCATGGGCTTGTGTGTGCGCCTTCGAGGAGGGCGGCCTGACTTTCGCTCCTCTCGGGACCCTCATGCTCCTGCAAGTTAAGTTAGGGAAACCTGGGGTCCCATCTGGTTAGTAGAGTGGAAAGAGTTGCCTATCTGATCTTGGCCTCTGACCTCCCTTCCTTTTTCTGCTCTGATCTCCGAAGTCTGCCCCAGCCAGAGTTGCAAAGACCTAGCTCTAGGCTGGAAGAAGGGAAGTGGGTTTAGATTATTTTGGGGGTGGGGGGGCAGGGTTCTGGTGCTAGAGAATCCAGGCAGCTCCCATCCCAAACCCTCACCCCATGGAAAGTTCTGCAGCCCCCCGCGGCATCATGCCCACAGCCCTTCCACAGGAGCCTCAACTTCTTCCTTGGAGATTGGAGAGACCAGTGGTTGTTGGAGTCAGGTGGCCTGGCCTGCCTCGGCTCCCGTCTGTTCCTGGCCCCGGAGGGCTGCCTCTCTGGCCTGCTCCCAGGCTGCTTGCCCGAGCTGTTTGGTGGTTTGGCCATCAGCCACTCCTGTCATCACATCACCATCCCCTGCCCAGAGCTACCACCATTGACCTGCCTGACCGCCTGGGTCCCTGTTTGTGGTTGTGGCCACTTAGCGGCCGCATGGCCCCAAGAGGTTTTTTTTCTTCTTTCCTGCCCCACCTCTGTCCCTGCCCCCATCCTGCTGGACCAGAGCTGTCGGGGTTTCCATCGGGTAGGCGCCCCACAGGTGGGCCACACTCTGTAGGAGATGGAGGGTCAATTTCCTGACTCGGCCCCAAAGTGGGGAAATGCGGGGGGCGGAACTTCTGCCTGGCTTCTTCTTCTTCCCCTTTGTCTGGTCTGAGCTGCTGCCACTTAGTGGGAGGAGGCCCTGGGAAGTTCTCCACCGTCCCGGCGGCCAAGGCCCCATCCCCTTGACTCATCTCCCATGAGTGCGACAGGATAGCTGGGGGATCTCCAGGCCCTCTGTCCTGCCTTGGGCCTGCAAAGGTGGCGGCTCGCCTTGGGCCTGCAAAGGTGGCGCTCTGGCCCCGCCCCAGGAATAGGTCTCCTGACCTTAGAGTGGGGCCCAAGAAGGACGGTAGGTAACCTGAGGCTCGCCTGAGTTGGAGGGTGGGCAAAGTGTGTGCGGGGGGCTCATGAATCTTTGATGGCAGAGGCTCGGATGTCTCAGCTTGGCCTCTAGATTATCGATGGTTGCCGGGGAGGCCGTGGGGTGGGGTGGGACAGGGCAGGATGTTCCTTCTCCTGCGGGGGCATCAGTTTGCCTTGGTAACACTAGAAGGGGCTTGTCAGCCTCTCCCTCCAGGGAGCTTCTTGGCCTCCCTCCTGAAGTCCAGGAGGGGCGGCGCAGCACAGGACCCTTACAGCCGTGGTTATCGACACAGGTCCCATTTCTGAGCAGTGCCCCCCCCCATATATGCCTTACCGTAGCCCTTGAGTTTGCAGGCATTATCTCCATTTTGCAGGTGGTATTTGAGGTTCAGAGAGGTGGGTGGGGGGGTACACCTGGGGAGGCGGAACTTCAGACACTCCAGGCTTGATACTTCACCAGGGCTCGCTGGAGGTCGCCATGGGACACTGCAGGCCCGGAAAACCCTGTCTGTCTTGGTCCAGTGTCATGCCCTGTGTCTCTGAGGCCAGAGACTAGTGGACTTAGGCTCTGGCCCCCAGTGGCCTCGATTGAGTGGGACATGGCCCACGTCTCTTACACAGGGTCACTGTGTGCGGGAGCAGGCTCTCGAGGACAGGACGAGAGTTTGTTTACCTAAAGCCCCTCCACCCCGCCCCCAGCTGCCCAATCCAGGCCCTATAAATATTCTCTGATCTCAGCTGTCCAGCTGCTGGGATTGTCCTGACCCGGGGGCAGCCCCAAAGTCACACTCACCAGAGCCCCAAGCAGGGGATCCAAGGTGACCTGTGGTTCACTAGCTTTGACCATGGTCATTCCCTTACGCCTCTGCAGTCCAAAGTACAAGATGGGAGTCTCTTCCTGGGCACCCCTCCCCACCCCCCAAGCTTCTACGCTGCCTTATTGTCTTGTCTCCAGTAGCTGCGCCGGGCCTGGCGTGGGCCTGGCGTGGGCCTTACCCCAGCGGGGAGCTGGGGGCCTTCTGTGTTTCTCTGTACACTTCGTCCCCCTCCCGCCTGCGCACAAGGCAGAGCCACGCTCTGCAGCCGTGTGCCTGTGTGTCTGTCAGCCAGCTGGGGTTACGATCTGCTTTGGCGTCCGACTCTCAACTGGGGCGTCCACTCAGATCAGACCGAGTCGAAGGGGACATTCGTGCGGGGTGTGTTGGCATTTATGTCCCTCTCTGCTCTGCACATGTGTGTTCACACCTGGACTGAGTGTGTCATGTAGGTTTTGTCGGTGGACTTGGTGGTCAGCGCCCATGAGATCATTCATCTTTTTCTTTAAGTCCACAGCTGCGCTGAGAGGGTCTCAGGCCGGTCCACCGCCAGACCGTCACGCAGCCCATGGGAACCTTACACCCTGGCCACCTGGCTTGTCTTAGAACCTGTCCTGCCTTCAGCTAGACCGACCGGGCCCTGCCTGTCCCTTCTGTCACCAGACCCGTCACGGCCAGCAGGCTGCCCGCCTGTCACTCCCACTGGCTAAATTTGGGAGCTTGTGTTCACTGGCCATCTCGGGTTCCCAGTCACATGGAGGGGGCCATATTTAACCCGCTTCCCAGCCTGGCCACCAGACCCCGCAAGACAGAAGAGACCTAAACCAGTCCCCACCTGCCCACCCCCACCATGTTTCTTGTCCTCGTAGCCACCGAGGAACTGAAGGAATTCTTCGCCAAGGCCCGGGCTGGCTCCATCCGACTCATTAAAGTCGTCATTGAGGACGGTGAGTGTCCCTGCCAACCGGGGTAGGGGATCCAGGCTGGCCACAGTTGCTTCTGGTGGGTGGGGGAAGGGGGGTGTTGGCTTCCAGCCCGCTTTGAACCTCAGCTGCTCCCAAAGAGTATCCTCACGGGCACACGGAGGTAGGCACGTTACCAGTCTTTCCTGCGGAGCCCTATTCTGCGCAGTCTCAATACCTGGAGGCTCTGTGGGCATTGAGAGGGGCCTCCTAAGGTGCCGTACTGGGGGGGCCGGCGGCATCGGGCAAGGGTTGAATGAGCCCGGCCCTGTTGCCTGTTGACTGTGCGTATTGGGGTGCGTGGCGGTGGTCGGCAGGCTGGGCCTGGCTCTGCTGCTAGTTAGGAGACTGAGTTGTCGGGACCTGTTCCCGTGGTAGACACCCCTGCGGTGGGGAGCATGACAGGAGGCGTCCAGGCTCGGCAGGGCCCTGGGGGGCCTGGACTCATGCAGGGTGTGAGGCTTGAGCTGAGCCCGAAGTGGAAGGATTGCAGGAGGCAGAGGATCCGATAGAGCCAGGATTAAGGGGCTGGGGAGAAAAGAACGTCCTGTTTCCTGTGAGCCAAGGGACTGTCCTTGAAGTGAGGGGTACAGACTCGGGCGGTGGCGGCGTCCAGGCACCCCAGGGGTCCTTCTAGCCCTTCTCAGAGCTGTGCTGTGGCGGGAGGGTGCCTGGATGTTGTACCCCATTCACTTAAGTAGGGGCTGCCCAGACTCAGAAGTCACCCCAGATAGGGACAGTTATGGGGGCCTCAAAGGCTGGGTGGTGGGTTGTTGTGGCCAATTGTGGGTAGAGGCCCCTGGGGTTTCCCACCCTTAAAGACAGTTGTCATTAATGGCCCCGGTTCCCGGCCCTGCCTGTTGCCTCTCAGTTGCCCTCGTCCCTCTTAGATGGTCCCTGCAAGTAGAAGGAATCGCTGGGTGGACTCTGATCCCAGTTCTGCATGACAAGTGTTGGGGTACCTGCCAATGCCCAAGAGGGTCCCCTATTCTCACCGTGGCCAGAGCTCTTGATTTTTTTTCTAAGAAGCTTCAAATTATGCTTCTTGTGTAAAATTCCTGATGTGGTTGACGTACGGCAGCCCGTGGGAGGGCCGAGGCAGGGAGGACTCGAGTTCAGAGCCAGCACAGACTGTATAGGAAAAATTGGCCAAAACAAACAGAAAAGGGCCTGTACTTGTAGTACTTGGGAAGTAGAGACAGGAGAAGACTCAAGGGGCAAAGGTCATTCTTTTTATTAAAAAATATCTTACTTATTTTAAGAGAGAGAGAAAGGGAGAGGGAAGGAGGGAGGAAGAGAGAGAGAGAGAGAGAGAACATACACATGCATTCCATGATATGAAGATCAAAGAACACTTGTTTTTGGAAGTTAATTGTCTTTCTACCTTGTGGAGATCAAACTCAAGTCACTAGGTTTGAGAGCAAGTGCCTTTCTCCCTGAACTACAAGGTCATTGTTAACTATATAGTGAGTTGGAGGACAGCCTGGGCTACATGAGACGGAAAGGAAGGGAGAGAAGGAGGGAGAGGAAGGAAGGAAGGAAACTCTGGTTTAAAAATGTGAATAGAGAGATGGCTCAGGATTAAGACTCTGCCTCGCAAGCAGAAGGTCTTGAGTTCAGATCCCATGTAAAAACGCCAGGCGGAAACAGAAGCAGCTTATACTTCAGGTCCTGGTGAGCAGAGCCTGGGAAATTCTAGAGCAAAGAAATAAAGGAGGTAGACGCAATCCAGGATGATTCCCAAAGTCACCCTTGGTTCTCCACAGGGACATACAGTACCCTCTCCTCTCTCTCTCTCTCTCTCTCTCTCACACACATACACACACACACACACACACACACACACACACACACACAGACACACATAGCAAAATAAATAAATTAAATTAAAAAACATGAACAGGGTTGACAAGATGGCTTACCGGGTAACGGCGTTAGCCACCAAGCTTGACAACCTGTGTGTGATCCCTGGAGCCTACAGCCGCATGGTGGAAAGAGAGAGCCTGACTCCTGAAAGTTGCTCTGTGGCCTTCACGCATGTGATGTGGCATGCACCCCCCCCACGCCACGCAGAGGATAAATAAATAATAAATGTAATATTGGCGGTGTCCAATGTCTTCCCTGCTCCCCTCCGCCCCGTAACCCACCATCACTAACCTTTGGTTGCTGGCGTTCAACCCCATCTCACCTCTGGGTGGAGAGTCAGGGAGGCCAGAGCTCAGAGGTAGCTGACCGGTGCTTACATCCGGGCGTGTACAAGGCCCTGGGTCCAATCAATCTCTAGAGCCACAGAAAAGTGGGCATGGTGGTACCTGTGTGTCATCGTAGCACCCAGGAGGCCGAGGTAGAAAGAGCATGGCTTCAAGGCCCGCTTGGGGTAGATAGTGAAACCTTGTCTTTAAAAAAAGCGGTTTTTACTGGTTTGTGATGGGGGAGAAGACTGCAGCTAGAGGGGAGGGTAGTTTATCCTGAGAGGAGAGGGATGGAGCCAAAGGGTGGGGGTGGGGGTGTGGAAGGGATGGGGAATAGGGTGGGGGCTTCACAGAGCTGAGTCTGTGTGCCCGTGGGGCAGCGTTGACTGTGGCCTTAGGAGGCTGTGGTGTTGTCAGCAGCGGGTACACAGTCGTGGGGTGTGCACATGGGTGGGCGACTGCCTGCTTGTCGGGGGTTTCTGCAGAGGTGCCACTTAGACTTGGTACGTGCGCCCTCACTCACACACTTGCCTTGTCGATTTCGTCCGTCGGTTGACCCATGCATCTTCACACTGCTGAGTCTTGGGGGCTACCAGGAAGGAAGGTGGGGTGGCCAGTACGTCTGAGCTAGACCCATCTGTAGGGCACGAGTGCACAGGCAGAGGGGAACCTGTGGGGCGCGCTCCTCTGGCTCACCCGGCCTCTGCCCCCCAGAGCAGCTCGTGCTGGGTGCGTCGCAGGAGCCGGTGGGCCGCTGGGACCAGGACTATGACAGGACGGTGCTGCGGCTGCTGGACGCCCAGCAGCCCTGCTACCTCCTCTTTCGCCTCGACTCGCAGAACGCTCAGGGCTTCGAGTGGCTCTTCCTCGCCTGGTCACCTGACAATTCCCCGGTGAGTCCTAAGGACCCCTGCTGAGGCTAGTGGGAGAGTGGGGAGGATGGGTTTTGCCTGGTCTCCCCAAAGTCCCGGGACTGAGCTTGAGCTGGGTGGGGGCTCCCCCTGCTGGCCGCAGTGACCTACTGCATCTTCCCCGGTTGCTGCGCCCTCTGCTGGTGTGTGTGCGCGTGTGCGTGCATGTGTGCGTGTGTACACGAGTGTGCACCAGGTCCCATCCTCCCAACGCACCCACCCCTGACTCCTGCTTACTCCTGGAGAGGGCTCTCACGGTTTGCTCCACCTCAGGTGCGGCTGAAGATGCTGTACGCAGCTACACGAGCCACAGTGAAGAAAGAGTTTGGGGGCGGCCACATCAAGGACGAGCTGTTTGGGACAGTAAAGGTAGCTGCTTAGGCCGGGTGGAAGCTGTTTAGGGCTGAGATCACAGACCCGCAGAGGCTGGGCACTGTAGGGGAGAATGTGCTCTCAGTGGTAGAGCGCTTGGCTAGCTTGTGCACAGCATCCTGGGTGCAGTATCCCCAGCACTGCATAAATTGCATGTGGTGGCGCATGCTTGTAGATCCAGCACTCGGCAGGATCAGAAATCTGGAACGTTTCCTTGACTCCATGTTTGAGACTTGCCTGGGCTATGTGAAATAAAGAGGAAAGGAGGGAGGGAGGGGGAAAGGGAAGAAGAAGAAAAGAAAGGAAAGGGGCTGGAGAGATGGCTCAGGCATTAAGACTACCTCCAAAGTAGAAGGACCAGAGTTTGGATCCTGGTTCTTACATTAAAAAAAAAAAAAAAAAAAAAGCCAGGTGGAAATGGAACTTCTGGCTCTGGAAGGCAGAGCCTGAGAAATCTCAGTGAAGCAAAGAGTGAAGCAAGAAGGAGGTAGAAGCAATCCAAGGTGATTGCTGAAGTCACCCTTGGGTCTCACAGGGACACGCAGTGCCCTGTGACACACACAGACACACACACACACACACACACACAGAGGCCAAAAAAAGAAAGAGGGGGAGGGAGGGAGGGAAGGAATGGAAGGGAAGAAAGAAAGAGAGAGAGAGAGAGAAAGAAAGAGAGAGAAAGAAAGAAAGAGAGGGAGGGAGGGAAGGGAAGAAAGAGGGAGGGAAGGGAAGAAAGAAAGGAAAAAGACGGGGGAGGGAGGGAGGGAAGGAGAGAGGGAAGGGAAGAAAGAAAAAGAAAGAGAAGAAGAAAGAAAGGAAGGAGGGAGGGAGGGAGGGATTGGAAGTCCAGGAGCTGCAAGCTGAGGTGCACAGTGGTCTCTGTGTGCTCACCCGAGATGCCCGCTTACATCTGAGTGTGCCCCACAGGAAGACCTCTCCTTGGCTGGGTACCAGAAGCACTTGTCGTCCTGCGCGGCGCCCGCTCCCCTGACCTCAGCTGAGAGGGAGCTGCAGCAAATCCGTATTAACGAGGTGCGTGTGTAGGGGGTACGCGGCGGGAGTCCCGGCGTCTTGGCCAGACAGCACCCTGGTCTTGGTGGGTGGGGACCACCTTCACCCTGGTCTTGGTGGGTGGGGACCATCTTCACCGCTGCCCTGTCCTCGTAGGTAAAGACGGAGATCAGTGTGGAAAGCAAGCATCAGACCCTGCAGGGCCTGGCTTTCCCGCTGCAGCCCGAAGCGCAGCGAGCACTGCAGCAGCTCAAGCAGAAGATGGTCAACTATATCCAGCTGGTGGGTGCACTGCGGCCGCTTCGGTCCAGATGCGTGTGCAGGTGGCTGTAGAGCCTCAGTCCCCGTCCTCTGCGTGGTTCAGCTAATCCACCTGCTCACAGAACGCGCTGCTCTTGGGCCGGGGAGTAACTCAGTCAGTATTGCTTGCCCGGCGTGCATGAAGCTGTGGATTTGCTCCCTGGCACCGCGTACAACCGGATGTGAAGGGAGGGAAGGGGAAGAGGGGGACGAGAATACCTTCCCACTGAGTAGGTAAAATAAGAAGAAGAAACAATAAAATAAAAAGGTAAAAAAAAAAAACCAAAACTGGTTGTGGTAGCACTCCGAAAACAGAGGCAGGAGGATTAGACGTTCAAGGTCACCCTCTAGTGAGCTTGAGACTAGTCTGGGGCTTCATCACTGTCAAAAAAAAAATCGTACTGTTCTTTCTACTGTTTCCTGCTCCTCAGTCTTGTCCCTACATGAACCCCATGAACATGAGGCCTTATCAGCTCTCGTACATTCTCACCCCTGGGATCAGACTGACCCCCCCACCTGACTCATCCTATCCCAGAGTCCTTCTGCAGCCCCCTTGACCCCCCCCTTTCCCCAAGCTGCCCTTTCAAACAGACCCTCTCCCCCCTCCCAAGCACTTCCCAAGGGTGTCGCCTGTAAGGATGGCCTGGCCCAGTGGCAGTGCCTCCTTCAGGACACCCCAATACCCTGCCTGCTGGTCTCAGTGGGAGTTCCTTCTCGAGCAAAGTCTTCAAAAGGCAGAGTCGGGGTTGGGCCTGGAGGGCCTCTCTAGGGCGACCCCCAGAGCGGGACGGCAGTGAGGAGGGGCACCTGAGGGAGAAGGACCGCAGGCGCTGTTCCGCATTCCTGCTCCCTGCTGCATACGGCGGCGGCCCTCACGTCTCTCCCACGCCCCCTCCCCAGAAGCTGGACCTAGAACGGGAGACCATCGAGCTGGTACACACGGATCCCACAGATGTGGCTCAGCTGCCGTCCCGGGTGCCCCGAGATGCTGCTCGCTACCACTTCTTCCTATACAAGCATACCCACGAGGGTGACCCCCTCGAGTCTGTGGGTGAGTGTCGGGACAAGGGGCCCCACTTCTGTGCCGCGCAGAAGCAGCCGCGGCCCGCCTGCTGTGTGGGAGGCAGTCTGCAGGCGCCACGGCGCGCGTGGGCTCACCCTCCCCCTCTCCCTCACGTCCCCCCCAGTGTTCATCTACTCCATGCCGGGGTACAAGTGCAGCATCAAGGAGCGCATGCTCTACTCCAGCTGCAAGAGTCGCCTCCTAGACTCGGTGGAGCAGGACTTCCAGCTGGAGATCGACAAGAAGGTACCCACCAATTCCGGGGTCCCGTCACCCCACCCTCTGCACCCGGTGTTGGATTCCTGAGTTCGCAGCTGGGCTCATCACCACTACGTTGGGTTGATTGGAGGAAAACTAGGGTCCAAGGCAGCTCGTATCCGCCAAAGCTGCTCATCTGACAGGCGACACGCTGGAGCCCAGACCCTGTCACTTCCCGTCCCTGCGGCTGGAGGATGTAGAGAAAGGGACCCGGCAGGAAGCAGGGCAGGAGAGACCGTGTGCCCCGCGGTGATCTGAGAGAGACAGATGGGAGGGGTGCCCCCGGAGTATGTCGGGCGCGTGTTGGGTCCCCACCACGGAGGCGACCTCTGTCTTGTTTCCCGTGCAGATTGAGATTGGCGACGGGGCCGAGCTGACGGCCGAGTTCCTGTACGACGAGGTGCACCCGAAGCAGCAGGCCTTCAAGCAGGCCTTCGCCAAGCCCAAGGGCCCCGGGGGCAAGCGGGGCCACAAGCGCCTCATCCGGGGCCCCGGCGAGAACGGGGACGACAGCTAGGCGGCCAGTCGGGAACCCAGGCCAGGCGCGTGGACTGTGGAGTTGCTGCCCCCTCCACCCCCCACCCCACTGTCCCTGCATCTCCTGCCTTCCCAGCCCCGGCTCCGGGCGTGACTTCCCGTGGGACAAAAAGGTGGCTGAAGTTACCTGCAGCTGCTGACAGCCGCCGACCAGCACCTCGTTCCCCTTCCCGGCTCATCTGTGTGCACAGGGTGGCTGGGGGCCCTGCCTAGCTGGCTCAGGGGGGCCGGGTGGGGGCGCCCTGGCATGAATCTAGCCTCCAGGGGGATCCGAGGCCAAGGGTCCCCAGCACGACCCAGAAGCCTTTGGTCCCAGGGGGAAGGGACACTGGAGGCTGGAACAGGATGGTCGAATGCTGTATTTTCTAAAGAATAAAATATTTTTAAATCAATGCTAAGTTTGACCCCGTGTAATAGCTGCCTCTGCCCAGCTCAGAAGGGGTCTGCTGGGTGGAACCCCAGCTCTCCAGGTCATGAGAATGGGAGGGGGGGATGCTGTTAAGGGCACGGGCCTGCCCGGGTCTGTGAGGCCAGCACACCGCCACTGTGATACGGAGATCTGGGTGTCTGTTTCCTGTGGCTGCTGTGACTAATTGCCAGGGACAAGTGGCTTAAAAAAAAAAAAAGTTGGCCCCCTTGCCCCTCACTGACAAGCGCCGCAACGGTCGCTTGTGGCACAGAGCTACTGCAGTCACGAGTGGGTTCTTACACTACTAGACCTCCTCCTGGTCCTACCGCTGCTTCCGTGGCTCGGGGAAGCTGCAGCTCGGCCACCCAGCCGTGCAGCCAACCCTCCTGTGGCCCTGAAATAGTGCAAGTACAACCGTGGTCTGAGCGCTCTGCTCGGAGAAGTTCAGCTCACAGGCTGAGCTCAGCCCAGCCCCTCACCGACAGCAGGACCACGAAGAGATTGTGCCTGGGGCTGGCAGTTAAGAAGGGGTTTCTCTCCCTTAGAGAATACAAGACACAAATCTGCAAGTAAAGAGGTTATTTTAGGGAAAAAAAAAGTTAATTTTGAACGACTTATTGAGACCTTGTTTGAAAAACAAAACCAGAGTTCACAAAATTCTTACAGATCTGGAGGTCATGCAAAGGGTGACCACTGTCTCATAGGCAGAGCGGGGCCCTGGCGGCTTCAGCGCCCCCACATCCTTGTGTCTTTGAACTTCCGGAGGCTGCCTGGGAGCTCCGTGCCATCTTCCAAGCTAGAACCACAGAACTGGATTCTGCTGTTCTCTGCTTACCTGGTCTTGTTCTCTCTCTCTCTCTCTCTCTCTCTCTCTCTCTCTCTCCTCCCTCCCTTCCTCCCTTTCTCGTGTCTTCTGATAGGGTCTCTCTCTGTAGCCCTGGTTAGACTAGAACCTTGAGGTGGTCCCCCTTCCTTAGTCTCTCAAGTGCTACAGTGATAGACACGCCCTACCGTACCCGGCTTTTTCTTTTTTTGTTGTTGTTGATTTTTTGAGAAATGGTCTCTTGGAGCTGAGGATGGTCTTGAACTTCCACGATTACAGTTGCGCACCGGCACACCTGTTTTGTCTGGTGCTGGGAATCGAACCCGGGGCCCTGTGCGTGCTAGGCAAGCACTCTAGCGACTGAACTACATCCCCAGCCCCCATCTCTGCTTTGTGACTACCTTCACCCTCCTGGCTTTCTGTCATGCCCCCAGCTACCCTTCCCTTGATGATCTAGCATTGGGGGATTAATACTGAGATGTCCCAGAAAGCACTATTGAGTCCCCCCACACCGAGTAAGTGTTCATCTGGCTGAGTCCCATGACCTGGGGCCATGATTGGTGAGTGACACTCCAGGGTGGCTGTCCTTGACCGTGTCTGTGCCCCTTTTCCACCCCCAGCGACCGTGGAGACTGAAGGTAGCAGGCTGATCCCCTGGTCCTAATCAGGGCTCTGGTTACGGTTAACTATTGCAGTGAGAGAACACTCAAGGTCAAATAACTTGAGAGAGACAAGGAGATTTACTCATCTTACAGTTCTGGAGGGGAGAAACAGTCTTTCATGGTAGGGTGACATGGCTGGTGGCTGAAGCTGGCAGGCTAAGTCACCCCCATCCGCGTGGCTGGAGGATTCCTGGAGAGTCTCTCTTCTTCCCAGTCTTCTCTTCTGTGGTTCCTTTTATCTGGTGCACTATCCAAGGTTCTAATGAGATCTGGGGAGGTTCCAATGGAATCTAGGGCTGATCTTTGTATGTAAATGTGTTGATCCAGATAATCTCTTCAGGTGGTACCAGCTGATCTTAGTTAATGCCAGGTGTGGTCAAGTTGACACCCAGGATTAACTATTGCACCAAGTTTGGGGTTCAGCCGGAGCCAAGGCTGTGTATTAGTCAGGGTTCTCTGAAGAAACAGAATCTATAGAATGTAATATATAAAATAAGTTTATTAAGATAACTCACAATAAAAAACAGTGTTCTTCAAAGTACCGCCTGCAGCCGTCTTGCTCTTGACCAGAACGTTCCATAAGCCAAAAGATCCCAAGGTCTCAAGCCTTTGCTTCTCTGGAGGGTTGAAGACGCTGGGTTCCAATGCTGGTGAAGAACAGCTGGGCTCCGATGTCGGCGATGAACAGCGAGCAGCAGCGAGGCCTAGAGACCAGGCTCCGAAGGCAGCGGGAACAGCAGCAACCTGGTGAAAAAGAGGAAGCTCCGAGTCTGCCGAGGACGGAGGCGGCAGCAGCAGCAACAGAGGCCACAACGCTCTAAAAGTGACGATGCTCGCAGGGTGGACTCCACAGCAAATCGACACAGGACAAGGGAAAAGCAAGTCCCTCCTCCTTACGCTTCCTATTATCTGGTCCACCACTGGAAAGGACCACCCACTATGGGCTGGATTCTCCACAGCAGTCAGTCAAGTACCTGCAGACTTGTTCAGGGGCCATTGCAACCATTAACCCGCCACAGCTGTGCCCAAACAGTCTGCAACTGTCAAACTGACACCAAAATGCCACCGTAGCACGGTGCTTCTAAGAAGTAGGCAGCAGGGGCTGGAGAGAGCTCAGGGGTTAAGCCTCTGTCTAGCAAGCAGAAGGTCCTTGGTTTGATTCCAGTCCCATGTCAAAACATCAGGCAGAAATGGCAGAGGCCTACACTTCTGGCCTTGATGGGCGGAGTCTGAGAAGTCCGAGAGTATTGCAGTTAGACTGCATGGTTGCTGATAAATGACCATCAAACAGCTTACGAGAACAAGGGGTTTATTTTCTTACTGATCGTCCGGTTACAGTCTGTCCAGCTTGACAGGAGAGCATGCACCAACACCAGGCCAAGTGTTGCAGTCCGCCTGCATGGTTGCTGATAAATGACCAGAACACAGCTCAAGGGAACAAGGAGTTTACTTTCTTACGACAGCCCGGTTACAGTTCATAGTCCAGCTTGACGGGAGAGCACGCGCCAACACCAGGGCCGAGGGAACTGGCCACCATAACGGCTGAGAGATGGACAATCCTTACTTGCCAGACCAGCATGTCTGGCCAAGTATACAGAAGGATGCCAACTCTCTCAACCAGCTCTCTGTGATTTATCCAGGGCCTAATCCCACCCACCATGGGCTGGGTCTTCCCCAGCAGCCAGACAATCTCCTTCAGGTTTGCTCTGGGCTTAACTCAACCATCAACTCTCTATACCTGTGCCCAGAGTTCAAACCCTCAAGAGTCAAGTTGACATCTGTGCTTAACTATGACACCAAGGGAACTGGCCGCACCATCTGTACATAATGGCTGAGAAAGGGACGATCCTTACTGCCAGACCATCATGTCTGGCCAAGTGTACACAAGGATGCCAAGTCTCTCAACCAGCACTCTGTTTTCATTCCTGGGCCTAATCCTACCATCCGGGACCTTCCCCGTCAGCCACACAATCTCCTACAGGTTCGCTCTGAGCTTAACCCAGCCACTAATTCTCCACAAATGTGCCCAGAGCTCAAACCCTCAACTATCAAGTTGATACCTGTGTCTAATTATGACACAGAGTGAAACAAAAAGGAGGTAGACTCAATCCAGGATGAGTCCCGAAGTCACCCTTGGTCCTCCGCAGGACACACAGTGTTCTCTCTCTCTCTCTCTCTCTCTCTCTCTCTCTCTCACACACACACACACATAGAGTAAATAAATAAAGTAAAAAAAAAAAAAAAAGAAGAAGTAGGCCGAGGCATCTCAGATGCCAGGAGGACTCGGGGCTGGACGTTAGTTGGCTGCTGTGGGGACACCGTCCTCCCTCCTTGTACTGCCTCGCTGCTAAGACTTTCTTCAACTCCTAGGATCTAAGCGAGGGGAGCCAGGACCCTCGCAAGGACCTGAAGGACATTTGTTCCGGCACATTCCAAATGCTCTTTGCCAGGCAAAAAGACAGCGCTAACGTCCTCTAGCTTCCGAGCATCCCAGAGATGTGCCCACCATGACAGCCACCTGGACAGAAGGTCTTTGGGGAGGGCGCTGGGGGCAGGCGTGCAGCCTGATGCTCCCAGGGGAAGCCCTGTCCATGCGCTCGTGCACACAGCCTTCACTCGAAAGTACACGCACTACTGCCCTCGCTGAATGCAAGGCAGCTCTAGCTTCAGTAAATATTGAGCACCTACTGTGTGTCAGGGATACGATGGAAAACATGCTCCTGCAGAAATCAATATTCCGGCAGGAACATAAGACAATATACAATACACCATGATGAGTTGATGGCGTGGTGTATTAGCAGCCGAAAAATAATGGTATATAAAGAGAAAAACAGGGCTGGACAGATGGCTTAGGGGTTAAGACTCTGCCTCATAAGCAGAAGGTCCTGAATTCAGATCTTAGGTCCCATGTGAAAAGGCCAGGCAGAAACCGAGACCATCTGCATTTCTGGCCCTGGTAGGCAGAGCCTGGGAAATGCCAGAGGAAAGCAAGAAGGAGGTAGAAGCAATCCAGGATGATTCCTGAAGTCATCCTTGGTCCTCCACAGGGTACAGTGATCTCTGATACACACACACACACACACACACACACACACACTAGAGAGAGAGAGAAAGAGAGAGAAACAGTCAGTAACAAGGCTCTGGAGAGCCAGGTGTGGTCTGGATGGTCTGTTGGTTTATTTTATATTTTTATTTATTTCTCGAGACAAGGTCTCATTATATGGCCCAGACTGGCCTTGAATTTACATCCTCCTGCCTTTGCCTCCCCAGTTGCTGGGATACAGGCATATGGTTGGACTGAGAGGGTTTTTTTTATAACGTCAGGGAAGGTCCCGAGAAATAAAGGAGTGACGTGAACGATTTGTAAAAACTTAAAGAACGCGAAGGAGAAGCATAGAATCTGGGAAAATACCTCCTAGACAGAGACCAGCGTGTTCCAAAGTCCTGAGGCAAGAGCATGCACGGTTATCCCCAGATATTAAGAAGGTCAGTGTGACCGCATGTGGTCAGGGAAGAAGTAGAAGGGCAGGTCCCATAGGCCCTTGGCCACGGAGGCCCTTGGGCAGAGGAAGGATCCAGAACGAAGTCTGGACAGATCAGGGGCTCAATGTGAACAGGAAGCGTAGACTAAGAGCTGGACCACAGCAGCCAGGTCAGACTGGTTAATGGTTAAGCCAAGCGGGGGGATGCAGGGGTTGGGGGATGGGGGGGCAATGGGCAGCTTCTGAAGGGAGACCAGCAAGATTTGAAGGGTCCCACATGTCCCCTGAGGCTTTGGACCTGTACAGTCTGGTGTAGTCTTGAGTTCCGATCATCTGGGTCAAAAGGAGATTGGAAAGAGCCAGTAGGGTGGGTCGGCCGGGGTCCTGGCTGCAGCAGGGGAGTCTCAGGGCCTCAGGGCACCGGGACATGCTATTTCTGGAAGAGGGGGTCTGGTTACAGTGGCAGTGGGCACAGATGTTGACCCCCACTCTCCAGCTCATGCACACCCACCCAGAGGCCCCCGCCCTGGCCCCAGGGGCACAGGCAACGAGGCGTGAGGGTGAGGTGACACCCTCCGCGTGGGACGTGGTATCGACGCCCAGCTCAGGGCTGGTGTGACCGTGCGTTCCGATTTCCCGTCGACCTCAGCTGGTGCGCTGGGCCTCGATTCCTCCACAGACCTCCTAGATGAGAGATGTAGGCCCCTTGTGGGACACGGGCTGCCTGAGGAGAGAGTGAAAAGAGGAAGGGGGTGCAGGGGTATCTGACATCTGTCTATGCAAATGGCCTGTGACTCATGGTACCACCTGCCCTCCCCGGGGTGGGGGCGAGGGAGGTACTAACCCTTAGCGAAAGTGTCACTTCCTCTCTTCTCTTAGGGACACTAAATGCAGAACGTCCTCAGCTAGAGCTGCTGCCCTGCCTGTCAGTCCGTCTCTGTTGAAGAAGCCCCCGTCCCCAACATGGTAAGGAGGAGAAGGGGGGAGGAGAAGGGGCAGCTTGGGAAGGGAGGGGGCGGTGGGGCAGGCTTGGCAATTGTAAGCCACAGCCGAAGGGACGAGCATCTCCAAGTGTTGCAGAGGCTCGCGGAACCCCGAGGAGAACCGAGCAGAAGCCCATGTCTGAGCAGAGACAGTGGAACCTACGGGTGGAGAAGGAGGTTGAGGCCTGCGGCTGCAGTCGATGGAGGGGTTTGACTACATGCCCCCTTCAGGCTGGGCTCGACCCTCCACTGCCCACTGAGGGCTCTCCCGTCCAGTTAGGGTCACAGATGTGTGTGTGTGTGTGTGTGTGTGTGTGTGTGTGTGTGTGTGTGTGTGTGTGTGATGGGGAAGCTGTGGGGCTGGGTGTTCCCCAGGAAGAGCTTAGTACCTGCTGGCATCCTGGCCAGGAAGAAGGAGGGCCCAGGAGACTGGCAGAGCCAGGACAGGATTTCTTTTTTTTTTTTTTAAATTTTTTATTATTATTATTTATTCAACTGTGTACATGTCTGTGTGTATGTGCTCTCGCGCGCGTGTGTGTCTGTGTGTGTGTGTGTGTGTGTGTGTGTGTGTGTATGTGTAGAACCACGGACGAATTCGCGAACCACCATGGACGCCTCCACCTCCTTCTGCTCCGGGATTCACAGGCTCCGCCCTACCAGGACCAGAAGCGCAGGCCGCCCCCGCTTCCGCCTGGCGTCTATACGTGGGATCTGGGATCCGAACTCGGGACCTTCCGCCTGCAAAGCGGAGGCTTAACCCCTGAGCCACCTCTCCAGCCCCCAGGACAGGATTTCAGGGAGGAAACAGCCAAGACTGCATCTGCTCAGGAGCAGCCGAGGGCCCCGGGGGAGAGGAAGGGAAAGAGGGAAAGGCCTGTCGTGTCTCTCCCGGCCTCGCTGCTGTTAGGTTTGGTTCTGAGTGAAAACTCCAAGCCGAGGGAAGGGGGAGGGTCAGTCCTGGTTCTACATCTTGCTCTCTGAGTCTGTGGACGGGCCTGGAACCAAATCGTGGTTCCCTGTGAATTTTAAAGAGCAGGAAGAAGTGGAGGGGGGGGGGGTAGCAGTCAGAGGGTGGGATCAGCAGTCAGGAAGGGAAGGAGCTTCTGTGGGGAGGGTTTAAAGAGGGACAGGACGCTCATTGGGGGGATGTGCCCCCTGAGGTGGAGTTAGAACCAGGCAATCACCCGGCTTCCCCCCGCCCCCCCACAGGTCCCCTGCCGCAGGGCCCTGCACCCCCTGTCTTTCCTAGTGCAGGCTGCAGCACTGGCCGAGGCCCTGGCCCTGGGAACCCTGCCTGTCTTCCTGCCCTGCGAGCTGAAACGCCCCGGCGTGGTGAATTGCGACTGGTTGTTCCTGAAGTCCGTGCCCCGCTTCTCTGCCGCGGAACCCCGCGGCAACATCACCGATCTCTCCCTAGTCTCCAACCGCATCCACCATCTCCATAACTCGGACTTCCTGCACTTCCCCAACCTGCGGAGGCTCAACCTCAAATGGAACTGCCCTCCAAAGGGCCTCAGCCCCATGCACTTCCCGTGCTACATGACCATCGAGTCCCATACCTTCCTGGCCGTGCCCACCCTGGAGGAGCTGAACCTGAGCTACAACGGCATCACCAGGGTGCCGCCGCTGCCCAGCTCCCTGGTGAACCTCTCTCTGAGCCACACCAGCATCTTGACACTGGATTCCACCAGCCTCGCCGGGCTCCATGCCCTGCGCTTTTTCTTCATGGACGGTAACTGCTACTACAAGAATCCCTGCAGGGAGGCGGTGAAGGTGACCCCAGGTGCGTTCCTTGGCCAGGGCAACCTCACCCATCTGTCACTCAAGTACAACAACCTCACGGCGGTGCCCCGCCCGCTGCCCCCCACCCTGGAGTACCTGCTGCTGTCCTATAACCACATCGTTCGGCTGGCACCCGAGGACCTGTCCAATCTGACCTCCTTGCGAGTGCTCGATGTGGGCGGGAACTGTCGCCGCTGTGACCACGCCCCCAACCCCTGCATGGAGTGCCTGCTATCCTCTCTTCAGGTGCACCCCGAGACCTTCCGCAACCTGAGCCTCCTGGAAGGCCTGGTACTGAAGGACAGTTCCCTCCACACCCTGAACCCCAAGTGGTTCCAAGGACTGGACAACCTCTTAGTGCTGGACCTGAGTGAGAACTTCCTCTACGAATGTATCACCAAAACCAAGGCGTTCCTGGGCCTGGCCCGCCTGCGCAAGCTCGACCTGTCTTTCAATTACCACAAGAGGGTATCCTTTGCCCGACTGCGGCTGGCCCCGTCCTTCAGGAGCCTGGTGTCGCTGCGGGAGCTGAACATGAATGGCATCTTCTTCCGCTTGCTCAACGAGACGACGCTCAGGCCGCTGATGCACCTGCCCCACTTGCAGAAGCTGCACCTCCAGATGAACTTCATCAACCAGGCCCAGCTCGGCATCTTCGATGCCTTCCCGAGCCTGCGCTTTGTAGACCTGTCGGACAACCGAATCAGCGGACCTTTAAAGTTGCCCCCGGCCAGAGCCGAGGAAGCAGATGGGAGACAGCAAGAGTACCCGTTGGCTGAGGACCTCGCCCCGGCCCCGCTGGGCACACCCAGGGCTAAGAGCTTCATGTTCAACTGCAGAAACCTCAACTTCACCCTGGATCTGTCTCGGAACAACCTGGCATCGGTCCAACCCGATATGTTCACCAACCTCTCCCATCTGCAGTGCCTGAGCCTGAGCTACAACAACATCGCCCAGGCGGTCAACGGCTCGCAGTTCCTGCCGCTGACCCATCTCCGGGTGCTGGATCTATCCCATAACAAGCTGGACCTGTACTACCCGGGCTCGTTCACAGAGTTACCGAACCTGCGGGCGCTGGACCTGAGCTACAACAGCCAGGCCTTCAGCATGCAGGGCGTGGGCCACAACTTCAGCTTCGTGGCCCACCTGCCCAGGCTGAGCTACCTCAGCCTGGCGCACAATGCCATCCACAGCCGCGTGTCCTCCAGACTCGTCAGCCACTCGCTGAAAGTCTTGGACTTCAGCGGCAATGAGGTGGGTCGAATGTGGGCGGAGGGAGACCTCTACCTCCAGTTCTTCCAAGACCTCAGAGGCCTCCTCCAGCTGGACCTCTCCCAGAACCGCATGCATATTTTCCTGCCCAGCTTCCTGAGCAATCTCCCCAAGGGCCTGAAGCTGCTGAGCCTGCGTAATAATTACCTATCCTTCTTCAACTGGAGCAGCCTGGCTTTCCTGCCCCAGCTAGAAGCCCTGGACCTGGCAGGAAACCAGCTGAAGGCCCTGACCAATGGTACCCTCCCGAACGGCACCCGCCTTCAGAAACTGGACGTCAGCAGCAACAGTATCACCTCGGTGGTCCCGGCTTTCTTCGCCCTGGCTGTGGACTTGAAGGAACTCAACCTTAGCAACAACATCCTGAAGACGGTGGACCGCTCCTGGTTCGGGCTCTCACTGAGCCCCCTGCAGATGCTAGATGTGCGCAACAATCCTTTGCACTGCTCCTGCGGGGCGGCCTTCGTTGAGTTCCTGCTGGAGGTCCAGAAGGCCGTGCCCGGCTTGCCCAGCCACGTGAGATGTGGCAGCCCCACCCAGCTGCAGGGGCGCAGCATCTTCGCGCAGGACCTGCGACTGTGCCTGGACGAATCCCTGTCGTGGAACTGCTTTGGCCTCTCGCTGCTGCTTGTGACTCTGAGCCTGGCAGTGCCCCTTCTGCAGCAGCTGTGCGGCTGGGACGTCTGGTACTGTTTCCACCTGTGTCTGGCCTGGCTCCCCCTGCGGGGCCGCCGCCACCCCCACGCCCTGCCCTACGATGCGTTCGTGGTGTTTGACAAGGCGCAGAGCGCCGTGGCCGACTGGGTGTACAACGAGCTGCGGGTGCGGCTGGAGGAGCGCGGCCTCCGGAGACTGCGCCTTTGCCTGGAGGATCGCGACTGGCTGCCCGGCCAGTCGCTCTTCGAGAACCTCTGGGCCTCCATCTACGGCAGCCGCAAGACCCTCTTCGTGCTGGCCCACACCGACCGGGTCAGCGGCCTCTTGCGCACCAGCTTCCTGCTGGCTCAGCAGCGCCTGCTGGAGGACCGCAAGGACGTGGTGGTGCTGGTGATCCTGCGCCCCGATGCCCGCCGCTCCCGCTACGTGCGACTCCGCCAGCGCCTCTGCCGCAGGAGCGTCCTTTTCTGGCCCCACCAGCCCAGCGGTCAGGGCAGCTTCTGGGCCCAGCTGAGCACGGCCCTGACCAGGGACAATCGCCACTTCTATAACAGGAACTTCTGCCGGGGACCCACGGCCGAATAGCCCAGAGCAGCAGCTGCACACAGCTGCACCTTCTGGCCTGGCCACCTGGGATTCTCTTGCCCGCTTTACTCCGACTGGAGACTGCTTTGCTCTGCACGGGCTTCCAGTAGGTGCTCAATAAATGCTACCAAAGCGCCATGCTGAGCTTCTGGAGGTGTGGGGGGGGAGGAGATGTGGGAGTGTTCCCCAGGCCTCCACAAAGAGAAGAGGGGTAAGAGGAAGTTTTGGTGGATTGCCCCCAAAGAAAAGGGGAACCCACAGACAACAAAGATCTGCTGGGAAGGGCAGTTTTCCATCTGGGTACCTTTCGGGGAGGGTCTGCAGATAGAAGTCCAGGTCAAGTGTGGGCTTTTTTCTCCCCTTCCTCTCCCCTCCTAAAAAACAGGAGCAAGTCTCTTTCTCCAGAAGCTGTTCCCGGAATAACTGCTCTGTTTGTGGAGGCAAAGTCAAGTAATTCCTGCAGGCATCCTCAGCACCCCTGTGTCTGTGCTGGTCTGGTGTGTTTGTGGGGGGGGGCGGGGGTCTCTGCTTCCCTCACCTACTGGACTGGCAGGGTCTTGAGAGGGGTGATTGTGCCCCCTCAGGGCCATGTCTATGCTAGACAAAGGAAGGCCCTTCCATGCTAGGTCAGTGAGTTAAATTTCACAGAAGACTCACAAGCCCATCCAATTCTGTGTGTGTGTGTACCTTGTTTTGGGGGGACAGGGCCTCTTTTAGTTCTGGAGCCTTGCCAATTAGGTTAGGCTGATTGGTCAGTAATCCTCGGGGAGTCTTCCTGTCTCCATTTCCCCAGCCTTGGGATTGCTAGCATCTGCCACGGTACCTGCCTTCTTTTTTTTTTTTAGACATAGGTTCTGGGATGGAAATCACGTCCTCATGACGTCCCCTCATCCAGCCTTTTGACAAGGCCACACACATCGCCATCTACAAATTTCACACTTGAGACCCATGCAATGGACACCATGTTTATAGCTATCTGGGGGCACAAGTGCTGCCCTGGTGGACTCATAATCCATCACTTTCTACTTCTATTTTAGAAGTTCGACTCTGGCCCATCTGTTCTGATACTAAAGAACACTTTAGGTGAGCGGTCACCTGGCTGCAAAGGGGAGTGAGGGGGGTAGGGGGTAGAGTGGGGAACTATGCACAGGGTCTTCTGTGCTCTTAGCTCTCAGAACTTGAATTCAGGTTGGTTCATAGTCACAAGCGACCAGCATGGAAGTATATTCACGCATTTCTAGTTTTGATGTGCAATGTAGATTTCGAGATGCAACTGGGATCGGTGGATAAGGTTTAGAGTTATAGGTAGTGTCAGGACTGCAAACTCGGGGAACCCTAACCTAAGATAGCTGCCTTCATCACCAAATTCAAATCCAGCCTTTGAGGAGCAGAGGAGAACATGCAGTCCCAGAGCTGGGCGCTAGGGTGAGCCTAGGAGAGTCAAAGCAATGTGGCTGGTCCAGTCCAGTGACCACTCAGGACCTCTTGGTGGTGGCGGTCAGACAGTGTTAGTGGTCATGACAGGCCACTGATTTAAAAATGGAATTACGAGCATTCTTCTCCGGTCCCAGCCCCCAGGACTTGGCTGTGAAGGAAGTGCAGGCCACTACCTTCCTCTTTTTTTTTTCTTTTTAGTACCGAGGTTTGAACTCAAGGCCTTGCATATGCAAGCTATCTTGCCATTAAGCTGTATCTCCATCTACCTCCCTCTTTCTGTCAGAGGCATAGGGACTCCTGACGTGGCATCTTCTCTTATCTGCTCAAATGGAAGAAAGACAGAAGAAGGCTGACCCCTAACCTAAGAGTCAAAAGCCTACATGAGCCTCCCTAGGAAGGAAGCAAAACAAGAACTTTTTTTTTTTTTTTTCCTGCAGACCAGAGGTCTAGGGAAATCCCCTGTTGAGAGGATCTGAGATTGTTCTAGCCACAGGGAGAAGCAGAGCCCTGGTCCAGTGCACCTACTTTGGCTTGCTTATCTGCCTCCATAGCAAGGCTGCCCTCTGGCTGTTCCAAGTACAACCTCCATTTATCTGCCCAACGCTCACACTTAGCACTTAGCTCTGTGCTGTTTGTGGTGTCAGCACGTGCAGATCTATACCATCTCGGGTCCTGCAGGAGCTGGTGGGAGCCGGGCCACAGTGGGACCTGGGGCCAAGCCACTCTCACCCACGTCCCCAGCCAAGAAAAGATGTAGAACTCAGGTCAGATTATCAGGTGTTGCAACCCAGCTCGCCTAGCTGGGGGTTTTGGGTAGATGTCTCTCCCTTCGGAAGCCCGGGTTTGCTCATCTGTAAAGGGTTTCACCAGAGCCATTTTGCTAGCTGTTGGACTAGTGGAGACAGCAGAGCTTCAGCCGTCCTGATTAAGTGTGTGGACTGATGCTCAGAACCGCCAGCTGACTTTATCTTTAACTCTCCGCCCAAAGATGATGCTTCTGGCTAGAGCTCCCGGCACAGAGCACTGACAGAATCCAGAAGCCGACATAATTGAATCAGTTACAGGGATCTGGAGGTGGCAGTTCTCCCTGGAAGAAATCTGTGCATTGGAGAAGAGTGGATAAGCTGAAGTACAGATAGGAGACAGGGAAAAGTGACAGGCGAGGAGGGTTCTGTCTGCCATAGATTTTCAGCACCCAATTGACTCTTTCTCCCCTGTGGCACTTCCGGCCACTCTCATGACAAGGGTTTCATCCTAGACTTGAGCTATGCTTGACCTGGGCAGATGGCTCAGGACTTGAAGTTTTTGCCACCCAAGCAAAAGAACCCCTAGATCCCATGTAAAGCTGCGGGTTGGAAACTCTGATCCCGGAAAGCAGAAGCTGGGAAATCCCAGAAAAAAATCAATAAGAAGGTGGAGTGATCAAGGATCATTCCTGATGTCATCCTTGGGCCTCCACAGGGCCGACACTCAAGTGCCCTCTCGCACGCACGCACACACACACACTCGGTTCACATGCCCCACCTGCTTCCTGAGTCCTTCCATTCTCTGTTCTCATAACCCCAAGGAGCAGGGAGGGAAACTGTCTTATAAAAGAAGAGTGGGGTCCTCCCAAGCATTCAGACATCACCCCTGCTGGAGGCAAACAATCCCGCTTGAAGGAAAGGCGGTGGAGGGTGTTCCAGGCGTGGGAATGTGAGGGACAATGGAAAGCTCTGGAAGCTTGTGTGAGGCAGCAGACCTGGGAAAGCTGAGCAGGAAGGGACCATACTGTGCTTCCGATGTGACGTGACTCCCAGCATGCCCAGCGGCCCGCCTGGCTGGGTTTATCTGATGGGACCACGATGCAGCTGTGCTGTCCCTGGTGCCGTCCCAGTGAGGGCCCGTGACCAGTGAGCCCAGCCCCTCCCAGGCCACACTGCCCCGCCCCAGCTAGAGCTAGGGCTGAGGTTGTCCTCGCCTCCGGCTGCTTCTCACTTCTCTTCAGCAGCTCATTTGCTCTGCTGAGATGCCGCGCAGGTCACTAGGGCTCCCTGTCACTTATAAACACATGTGCTCAGTGCCTACGGAGTATCAGACTCTGTGTGGGACTTGAGCATACGCAAGTGGGAAGAGCGAGTGCCTGTCTTCATGCCACTGTGGATGGTGACCGGGGTGTGGAGGGGCAGCAAAGTAAAGGGCGGAGCTTCAGGGAGAAGTGGGGGGGGGCTGCCCTAGCTGGCACACTTGGGGAGGCCCCCTTGGAGACTCCAGACCTGTTAATGAGTGGCAGCCACACCATGACCCAGGGCAGGAAAGTTCAGGCGGAGAAAGGTCTGGAAGTGGAGAGCTACGTGGACACAGAAAGCAAGGCCAGCTTGAAGCATCATGGACGGCACGTGTGGATGACTAGGCGGGACCCCGATCCCAAGGTGCTCCAGATGCAAGGAGTCTCAAGTCCAGTCCCATCGCAACCGGAAGAGCCAGGAAAGTGTCTGCAGAAGACACACATGGTCTGATGCATGTTTTCCTAAGACCTCTCCGGCCAGGGGCAGATTTGGTAGTTGCAATGGAAGTAAGAAGTGGTCTGGTCCAAGATGTGTTTTGAGGAAAGGCAGAGCAGACTTGCAGATGTAAGTTCTGAGCAGCTAGCCAAGGATGGTAGGCCAGGTGCAAGTTGGGAGTGGCTCGGGGTGCTGCCCGCCCCCCACCCCCACGCACACACAAGCTTGGGAAGGTGCTCCTTCGACACCAGTCAGAAACAGTAGTCTGTGGCTTGCAGAGGGAACTGAGAGTCCAGGCCTGGGACAGATCACGTGGGCCGCTGAGTTGCAGCAGGGCCATCAACATCCACAGGAATATCCAGCCCAGAGAGGAGAGGGACACCTGGGGGTGGTGGGTGGCAAAGCTTAAACAAGAAAGCTGTAAAAGACCAATGCCAGGTACCGCCGAGGAATCAATCAATGACAGCGGGAGCCTGAGCAGCTGGCTGTGGGAGAGAAGCGAGATGCAAGAGGTGACAGCTGAGGGGAAGCTGCACGGGGCAGGCAGGGCAGCGTTGGCGGCAGCGATGGCGGGGACAATGCCTGCTGCAGACCCATGGGAATGGGCTAGCAGAGGAGAGACTCACGGAAGACCAAGGCTTCCAGGTCTGCAAGCAGTGGGACACACGTGCAGCGTCCACAACCCTCCACCTTCACAGAAGGGGACACGACGGGGGTCAGGCCCGGTCCCAGGGAGGGCTCAGCTTTCAGCGGAGGAACGAGCAGTGACAGGAAAGGGGAAGGACGGCGCTGCAGCAGCACAGTGGACAGCGCTGCCTGCCTGTGCCAGCTCCGAGGCCGGAAGCTTAGAGGGAAACGGGCTGCAGGGTGGTGTATTTTACTTACAACTGTTCAGGCTGCTGGGTGCTGCTGGGTCTGGCCTCTGAGTATAGGAACCATTACAGTTAGGCTTAAGTAGATAGGAGGCCATTAGTTTGTATGTCCCCATAATGCAGGACAGATGATAAATATTGTTCCATTCAGGGGCTGGAGAGGGGGCTCAGGAGTTAAGACTCTGCCTCACAAGCAGAAGGTTGTCAGTTGGGTTGGATCCCGGGTCCCACGTAAAAACACCAGGGGGAAATGGACGTGGCTTATAGTTCTAGCTTTAGTGGGCAGAGCTTGGGAAATTTCAGAGCGAAGCAAGGAGGAGGTAGAAGAGATCCAGGATGATTCCCACAGTCACCCTTGTCATAGTGAGGCACAGGTGTCAACTTGACAGTTGAGGGTTTGAGCTCTGGGCACATTTGTAGAGAATTAATGATTGAATTAAGCCCAGAGCAGACCTGCAGGAGATTGTCTAGCTAATGGGGAAGGCCCAGCCTATGGAGGGTGGGATTAGGCCCTGGAATAAAATACAGATGTCTGGTTGACAGAGTAAGCATCCTTCTGTACACTTGACCAGACATGCTGGTCTGACAAGGATCGTCCCTCTCTCAGCCATTACTAGAGATTGGCTGACTCTCGGCCTTGGTATTGGCATGAGTTCTCCCATCAAGCTGGACGGAGAACTGTAACCAATAATCCTGAGAGAATAAACCCTTGTTCCCTTGAGCCCTTTGATGGTCATTTATCAGCAACCACACAAGCAAACTCAACAGTCCTCCACAGGGAAACACAGTGCCCCCCTCACATGCACATACAGAGTAAATAAAATATAAATAAATATTTTTTCACTCAGTAGCCAGATTTAATATAATTTAATTCACATACAAAGACAATTCTGGAGACTTTCTGGATATGACAATGGTTTGGGGGGAGGGTTAACAGGTTGCGCTCAGGCCTGGGCAGACACCATTTTGCTCATGCCTGAGAAGTAGGCTTTCTCTCTTTCGCTCATCACTTCAAAATGCAAAGGCCTCCTGCAGAAGGTACACTCTGTGGAGGAATGTGGCTTCAGCTGCAGTCCTACTCGCTTCCACGTGGCCAGCAGTTTCTCTGTAAGGAAAAACAGTTTAAACATTACAGGAATCAACTACCCAAGAGAACTGAAAAACATAGGTCCACAGAGAAACTTTGTACATAAATGTTCATGTCAGTATTTCTCACAACAGTGGGGACAACTCAAATGTCTTATCAACTAAAGACATACAGTCTGCAGTCAATCCACACAATAGATTATTTGGTAATAAAGAGAACAAGCAAGCACTTAGAAGGCCGAGGCAGGCAGGCGATCTGCACATTTCAAGCCAACCTGGGCTACATACAGTTAGACTGTCTTATATCAAAAATTAAAAACAAAAAGTGCCGATTAATGTTGTAACGTTAAAGAACAAAAGCACTGGCTACTGGCTACTTGTAGTCAGGATAAAGGACCAGATGTGAATCATATGGTTGCACTTACACTGAACGCCCAGAAAGCGATCGACAGAAAGCGAAATCAGAAGGTAGCAAGCAGGTTAGGGCTGCAGCAGAAGGGAAGTAACTGCCGATGGCTAACGGGCTTCTTTCTGGCACTATGAAAATGTTCTAGGCAGAGGCTGTAGGTGTGCAAAATGTGTGAATGTGCTAAAACCTTCCAATTGTTATTTTAAGAAGATGGATTTTATATAGTTGTGAATTAATCTCAACTGATGCTGTAAGGAGAAAATAACGCTCAGAGCCGGGCCTTATTGTGCAGCCTCGGAAAGCGGCTCCGGCACCGCACACGACACCATCCCTGTACTGCAGGGTTTGCGCGCAGCTCAGCGGCACAGGGCTCCTCGGTGTGCCCAAGACCTGGGTTCAGCTCTCGCAAATAAAACTACATATCTAGAGTCTGACTCCCAAATGCAAAGGCTGTTAGGAAACAGAACTGTCTCAGGACAAAGATCAACGTCCCTGTGCGGCAATGGCAGCCTACAGCTAAAGCCTTCAGCCTCTTCCTTGAGCTTGGACACTGGGGAGGGGTGTATTAGGTTATTTCAACACAGCCAGACTCCAGGGCCGGGCCAGACTTGTTCCTCCCCAGGCCGCCGTCCCCTGCAGAGCCACTGTCAGTGACCACAAGCGAAGGCTGAGGCCGTGGAGGCTCCGCAGAGATTCTGAAATGCTTGGGCACTTCCACAGTGAGTCACACTGCGTCTAAATTTAGAGGTGAGTTGTGGGCCATGAGGGCATTTTTAGCTGCTTGGACTAAGAAGAAACAAATGTGACTGCCTCTGAAGGCCTGAGATAAACACTGCAAGGAGCGCTTCCTTCTCACGCGTCTCCCAGGAAGTTCCACGGCTGCAAGAACTCACCAAGGAAGTAGTTCATCATCTGTGGCGTGTGGTGCGGGGTGGGGGCGATCCGCAGGAGCTCCTCCCCGCGTGGCACCGTTGGGTAATTGATGGCTTGGACGTAGATGTTGTGTCTGCTCATTAGTTCATCACACACTTCTGTGTTTTTAGCAGCGTCAGCAACCTAAATTCCATGAAAGCAAGAGGGAGGGTCAGAATAGGACAGTGCTACTCCTGACAGAGACAGTGAAGAACACAGTGCTCCTCAAGCTCAAGGCCAGATCAGAGTTGTGTCTGCTGGCCTAGGGCTGGCAGTGCAGTGCTGCGATCTGGAGGAGTCGGCATTCAGCAAAGCAAAACCACTTTGGAATTAAGTCCACTGAATCCTTGAAAGGAAGCAGAGCTTTCTATGTCGGCAAATCCTTCTTCCCAAGAGGTACAACCCGCTTTGGTTTCATACACCATCCTGAGTCTGCCCCCTACAAGGTTACCACTGAGAGTGGGGAAGAGCAAGGTCTACTTTGAAATCTGTTAAGCGGAATGCCATACTTCAAAGCCGGCCAAGCTCAGGCTTCTGGAACTTTCCAGAGACAAGCTGTGTTTACCCTATTAAGGTCAGTGCTCCGGACTGGGAAGCGCTGCTCCAGTCTGCTGGGTTCGAAGGCTCCATTCACAATGGGACGGCAGCAGTGACGGCCAAAGGAGACACTGCACAGAGCCCTGGCTGGAGCGCCGCCTCCAGCAGACGCCCTGCCTGAGCCCGACTTCTAGAAATGGAAGCAGAGGGTCCACAAGAGGGCACAATGACAGACAGACCATTACCCGCACAGGGATGATGTGACTGGGACAGTGCACCACAGGAAGGCCGGCGTCCATCAACATCTGTCGCATGAGCTTGACGTTGCGCTGGTGCTGACGACGAAGAGCCTGGCCCTCGGCGCTCTTCAGGATCCGCACGGACTCCAGGGCTCCGGCCAGCAACATGGGGGGCAGGGAGGTGGTGAAGATGAAGCCAGCGGCGTAGGACCGCACGGTGTCCACCAGCGAGCGGGTGCTGGCGATGTAGCCTCCCACGCAGCCGACGGCCTTGCCTGCAAGGACAGAGCTTCGTTAGGAGCAGCAGCTACACTGCACACGGCGAGGCGAGAGGCCTCGAAGCATCTACTCGGCTCCTCGTCTTGCACTGTGACAAGCGGCAGGGATGGCCACTCGTGCCTCGGAGGGAAACGCTGAGCACAGTATTGCTGAAGGCCACTGAGCCAAATTCAGCATGAGGGTCTCCAGAGCAGCCCAGAAGTCTGGGGGGCAGACACCAGCATCTAGTGCCCTCTGCTCAGCTGCGTCATGTCACCTGCCTCTCCCTGCAGCCTGACTCTTTGAATGTGGCGCGAGCAGGCGCGCTTCCGCCAGCCATGGAGGCTGCCTGCCGCCCAGCAAGGAACTCGCTTCAGTGCTACGGCTGTGTCACTCTCTACTTGGGTAAACGCAAAAGTGACACAGCACTAGCCAGATAAATAAAAGCTCTCAGAACCTGCTAGGGTCGATGAGGGCTGCACTTGCTTTTGAATTGTGGCCAAGCCCATTGTATAACCTGCATCTCAAGTTTCAGGATTAAGGGCTCCAGGAAAGTTCTCAGAGCCCCTGACACTATGTTCTAGAGTTAACATTTTTGCCAAACCACAAGAAGGTTGGGTGGGTTCAAACTCTCACAGTGGAAAAATTTTCTCTCCAACATTTTCCACGTTGTTATGTAATATCTCCAGAGAACCCACTTCATGACTAGAAATGAGCACATAAGTCAAGCCCTTTTTTTGAGCATGGTTCCTCATGGAGAGCACAGGCTCTTCAGACCTGCACGAGGCTCTGCGAGCAGGATCGGAGGATGCTCTTTGTGGCTTGCCTGCCCTTTACTTGGCATTTTGGTTTACCACTACGTGACTTTACAACTGCCTTATCACCTTTGAAAGTATAAAAAAAATCCTTGAATGTATACAATCTGTACCCCTGTAGTAACACCATGTCTATACTAATGATTTGCACAAAATAATCATCTCTACAAAGACCCGACACAGAGTGCTATCATTTCTATCATGAAAACACGGAGGCCCGGCCAGCCAGCCTCCAGCCGAGTCCCACACAGTGAGCTGCGCCGGCAGGACTGAAGCCGAGGCGACAGACTCCAGAACCTCCTCCCTGAGTTACTTTCTATGCATGAGGAGGAGCAGAAAAAAATGGGGGACAGGGAAAGGGGCTGGAATGTTCCGTGTTAGGCAGATGGCAAGAAATGCTATTTCTGTCATGTTTGACTACGGGAGCCTATGAGGCTCCATGATCCCAGGGATTCTGTTAAGTTGAGCTACCATTACTGGGACAAAATACGCCTCTCCAGCTGGGAGTGGAGATGCACATTTCTAATCCCAGCACCAGGAGGAGGAAACGGGAGGAATGCCACGCATTCAAGGTTCAAGGCCAGCCCAGATGACAAAAAAAATCTCAATAAACTGACACTATGTCCTCCCCTGGTGCCATTTAGATTCAATAATCTTTGGTCTTGTTGGATTAAATTTAGTGGAGATGACAGAACATACCAAGTGTTCCGGAAATGATGTCCATTTTTGGCATAACTCCATCACGATCACCAATTCCTCCACCTCGAGCCCCGTACAGCCCCACCGCGTGGACCTCATCCACAAAGGTGATTGCTCCAAACTCATGGGCCACATCACACAGTTCTTCCAGGGGACACACTGCACCTGAAGAAAAGACCAGAAATGGTGGTTACAGTCAAAACAAAGTAACTTATATTCTAAGGTGTCGTGTTTAATACTGTGAAAAAAAAGACCTTCCCCTAACTTTTCCCTTGCCTCCAGTCTCAGAGCCTAGCAAAATCCAGAGCGAAGAATCAACAAACACCCATACTGTACAAGTCTACCGATAACAGAATCCTAGTATATAAAGCACAAAAGCAAACTAAAACAGCACACTTTTCTTTAGGTTCTGAAGACAGAGTTGAGGGGCTCCTGCACAGGCAGGAACGAGCGCTACAACTGAGCTACATCCCCAGCCCTCCAAACACTGGAATTGTGAGTTCGAGGCTAGTTTTCCCCCTCAGGTCTCAGATGACCCTCCACTTAGGCTTACCATCCATTGAATGAACAGTTTCAAATGCAACAATCTTGGGGACTGAGGGGTCAGATCTTCGCAGCAGTTCTCTGAGATGGCTGACGTCATTGTGGCGGAAGACATACTTTGGCACTTGGCTGTTCCGGATCCCTTGGATCATTGAGGCATGGTTCCCAGAATCGGAATAAATTTCACAGCCTGACATGAGAAACACGTGTATGAAACACAAATACATTCTAGACAACAGACCTTTTCATGAAAAGGTCCACAAGCAAAGACTGTCATGTACCAGTGTTTTCCTGTCATTAACAACTAGCTAGTGCTTCTCCTTTGGGAGGATCCAAAGGTACAGATAATCCTACAGAGGCGGGGGGGGGGGGCAGCGCGACCTCCTTAGCACGGTGTTCTGCTCAAGTTCCATCCACAGCACTGAAGGGGGAAAAAGAATAGTCCCAGGGGAGCAATGAACGTTTTCTTTAGAGCCAGGCCTGGAGGCACAGGCTGGCAGTCCCAGCACCATGAGGCAGAAGGACTAGGAGCTTGAGGACAGCTTGGGCTATAGAGCAAGACTGTCTCAAAAAACAAACAAAAAATCCTTCTTTAAATCTAGGGGCCTCACTTCTAATTCAATCAAAACATAAGTAAAACCAATCAAGACGCTTCCCTAGAGGAACTTCTTTAGAATACAAAGCACGTTTGAGTCAGCGCCTGGGGACGTGACCTTTCATATGTGAGTCTTCATTGGTATCAGGTTCTACTGGAACCAACACCATGCAGTCAAGCAGCTCATGTCCAAGATGAAAGGCTCCCAGCTAGACTGTCACTGTCAACTGATAGTTTCCAAGCCTTCTTTGTTGCCCCATCATGAAGGAGCCCAAGACACACCAGGACACTGATGCCTCCTTACCGGGCAACATCTTAGCCAGTGTGA
Organism: Typhlomys cinereus; assembly: GCA_023101885.1. Classification (NCBI taxonomy): domain Eukaryota; kingdom Metazoa; phylum Chordata; class Mammalia; order Rodentia; family Platacanthomyidae; genus Typhlomys; species Typhlomys cinereus. The sequence continues at coordinate 137,324 of JALPQD010000207.1, forward strand.
AGAGGGTGGAGTCATTGGCCACAAAACAGGAGGAAAACAAGAGTGCTGCGTCTTTCCCGTGGAGGTCGGCCAGCTCTTGCTCCAGATCCACATGGAATTTACTAGTTCCAGAAATATTTCTAGTACCACCTGCTCCAGCACCGTGTTGTTTCAACGTCTCCCTGTTAAAAAAAAAAGAAATTAAAAAGTTAAAAACAGTCCAGGGCTGTTTTTAAAAAGCGTTGCTGAATTTTGCCTTCATACACCTTGCACACAGAGGCCTGGGTTCAGTCACCAACGCCACGCACACTGAGCGTGATGCTCTATGCCTGTGATGCCAGCACTCAGGAAGTAAGGGCAGGAGGATCAGGAAGTCAAGGTCAGTCTGGGATGCATGAGAACTCATCTCAAAAAATGAAAGTAAAGTAAAACGAATGCTCATGATTCTAAATTCTACGTGAATTGGATCTTCTTTCCAGAACCCAGGAGACTGAAACTTATGTTGCTCTGATTTAGCAACTGACGGTGTAACCTGAGCCCATAAGTTTCAACTGACTTCAGCTTCTGATTAGAGGGGAGGAAGTGTCACCCGGGGGAGACACCTCTCAGGATCACAGGAAGTATTCATCCAACAGTCACTACACATATTAGCTGATTGACTACAGCAAAGTTCGTTTTCTCTGAGAAGCATCAGTCCTCCCAATAATACAATAGAAAACAAGCTCTAGAGGAGCTGCAAACCACCACGTGTTCAGAGATACACTACTGCTCAACCTCATGTGGGCGGCTCTGCAGCAAGCCCCTTGGAGAACTTGGCCAGCAACTCTCTCAAGCATGGCTAGCCAGGGTGATCCTCCTGCTAGAGATGCAGGCATCTGCTCGTTTGAGTTTCTCGAAAAGTAGCTTGTTTTCAAAGCTGAAGGTAGTGTTTGCTGTGGCACACTTTCAGTGCTGAATATCCTTCCCTGAGGATCCAGCTGTATAAACCATCAATATCTTGCCAAATAATGGTATGTGAAAACTGATGGCTACTTACACAACTGCCGCACACACCCGTGGGTGGCAACTCATGCCCAGGTAGTCGTTACTGCACCACACTGACACCTGCTTCTTGGCGGTGAGGGAGTCGGAATAGTCATCGGCCATGGGGAAGATGCGCGCCCTCCGGTTCACAGTTTTAAAAACCCGGTAAGTATGGTCAGCCTTTTTCTCATCAATTTTCTTCTGAAAGAAACGATCATACTGAAAAGTGGAAACTGCTGGGGGAGAGGGGAGAGAAAGTCAGTACAGTACAGTCTTTTAGGAAACAACTCTGGGTTTTGGTGAAGGACAGACTTGAGTTCAAACTCCAGCTTGGCCACTTCTCAGCCATGGAGATTCTCCACTAGCTACTTGATGTACTCATGTTGTAGCATGATATCTTACATGTTGTCGTCATGTAGGATGGCCCGAATCAAAGGGACCACGGAGGACCCTGCACAGTGAGGTGATGGAGAGTCAAAGGAGCACTTGCTCAAGCAAGGGTTACAGTTTTCTACGCTAACCTCAGAATGCACCTTTATGGGGAATGGGATACGCAACGGTCACTTATAAATTCTCTCTGCACCAGGCAAAATAGCAGTAAGACTTACACTTTGGCAAGTTGTCCTGAAGAAGGTGAGACACGCTTTCTGGCCTTTGCTTCCCAGTGATGTCCCGGAAGTTCTTCGGCAACCTGTTCGGATCCTCTCCAGTCTTCACACTGATCACACTGGGCTTCCCTGAGGTTTGGGCAACCTCTGTAACGAAAGACAAATAGAATGGACATTCTACTGAGTGTACAATACCTTCTAGGCGCACTGGGAAAACGGCTCATTGCTTAGTTTGGGGGGATCATTACTAAAGCTGTTTGAAATTGTATGAAACCTCTCTTCTTTATATATTATAATGGCTTTTGGTACTGGGTCTTTTTGGGAATTTTGTTAAACGTATGTAGTATAGAAGTGTTTCAGAGGGCACCTGAGAGTGTGTGTGCCTGAGGAGAACCAAGGGACAGCATCAGGAACCATCCTGGATTATTGCTCTACCTCCTTCCTGCTTTGTTTTCGGGTTCCCCAGCCTTTGGCTTCCAGGACTGGAACTGAAGGCCACCTCCACTTCTGCCTAGCATTTAAAACATTCCTTGTTCAGTGTGTGCGGGCACGCACGCGTGCACCTCCATGCACACAGAGGACGACTTTTGCAGCCAGATCTCTTCCTCCACCAGGCAGGCTCCGGAGATTGAACTCGAGTCGCCGGGCTCGCACCACAAGCACCCTTACCCATGGGGACATCTCACTCGCCCTCTTTCTTCTTTTTACTTTTGTTACTTTCTAGGATGATCCTGCTATACATGTGGCCAAAGTTGGCCTGAGAGTCAAGCTCCTCCCACCTCAGGTTTCTCAGTGCTGCAAACAGGTGTGTGCCGTCAAGCCTGGCTTCACTCTTTATGTTTTCATAGCTACCAACTGGCTTTAATAAGCATGAATCAAAGCCCAAAGCTTTCCGCGGGTTGGCATCCTTCCCCACCCCAGTCCACTACACTCCTTAATCTCCTTTCTTCCAAGAAAACAATCTCTGTTCGGGAGGCTTTGGGGAGGCTGTGGGAGCTCACTTCACGCTCACTAGTGGGACACATGGCTTAGAGGTGCAGGGCTACCCATCATGCACTGCCGGGACACCATTGCCTTCCACCTTCTAGCCACCAAAGGGACAAACAAAGGACGGCTGGTATCAGCTCAAGACGTCAGGCTGCTTTCAGAAGTTAAGCAGCTGTTTGCAAAGCTGGTCACAGCCTCGCCCTCCTCAGGGAACAAGTGCCACATTTTGCCATATAGTTCTACAGTCTAACTTGAGGGCCTTCCTCTCGGGTTTTGCCATAGGCGGGGATCTCATCTGTTACCTTTCCTCCCGGTGTGCATTTTCTGCACATCCTCCTGAAGCTCCAGGCTGGCCTTGCGGAAGAAGCTGCTGCCTGTTTGATTCATCTGTGCTGCCAGGAAAGGGCATTTACTTGCAGAGCCCTGGCTCGTGGCAGAGGGGTGTCCAGACAGAAGCTGCGTACCATCTGGAGTCTGCCGGGATCCATCAGGAGTCTGCTGGACCGTGGCTTTGGCAGTTTTCTCTTCTGAGGAAGGAAATGGAAAAAGGGAGACAATTCTCCCACATTGTACAGCGAACTACTGATTTTTGTTTCTCTTACTGCCTCAAGATAAACTGTACACATACACTACTCCACAGTCCAGCCATGCATTTACTTTTTCAGGCTCTGCTAATCTGCTTTTCATCAGCCTCCCAGCAAACAGTGTTCTTGAGAAGGGTTCACTGGCACATTCAACTTCCTTCTCCAACCCATGGTATTCCATTATCAACCAAAAAAAAAAGTGTCATTTTCTCATTTTGAACGACCCAGTGCTTTTTTTTTTCACTCACCCTGAGCTCTCTAGTCAGTACAGTACAGGTAATTTCTACCCTACATGCATTCAACATGTTTTGTAAGAGTAACACTCTCGCAGGCAGATGAAAGTATTCATACACTGACTTTTGCTGCTAATATTTTCTAACTAATAATAAAGCTGGCTATTGCTTTTTTGAACTACCATTTTCTTTTAAACAAAAGTTGAACCCTTACCTTCTTTACATTGCTGTCTAATAAACCCACATTATTAGTATAAAAAAGAGCACAGGGTGATCACCTCTACACAGCTCATTAAAGGTTGCTGACTTGGCACAGCTAGCTAATAATTATACTCCTAGTTACAGTGAGTCCCCTTTCCCCTTCAGCAAATTTTTTCACCTTCCTTCTAGAAAAGCCTTTCTTCATCTTTTTGGAATACACTTGTGAGTCACTGGCTAGCTTTGCCTATAAGGTCGATAAAGTATCTCAATGTCATTTCCATTAAGCTTTTCTATAAAGGAAAGCCAAAAAAAGCTATTTTCAACTTATTTTCATTAATTCTAAAAGTGATAGGTTCATTACAGAAAGTCTAGATAATGGAAAAGGAAAAGAATTTCCTAACTCAACATATGACCAGAGGAAACATTCTGAGAAAAGACAACTGACTCCTGAAGTAAATCTCACAGGATTAAATGCTTCCTACTTAAAACAAAAACAGAACACTCCTTTCTAAAGGTCCACACCTATACAACATGCAAGAGAAGCCTAAAGGTGAGATGTTCACTAGGAATATACAGATTCTGAAAAACCTCCTTTCCTGGAAGAGCCAGAACAAGGTAATGTAACTGTGGTATAATGCAACATGAGGCAGATCCATGCATTGAAAATTCACTAATGAATACTGTAGGGTTCTATTTACATAAGATACATAAAACAGTCAAACTAATAGAGGCGGCAAGGAGACTGGTGGTGGCCAGGTGCTGGGGAGGGAGATGGGAATTAATGTTTCACGATAGAGCTTTAGTTTGAGAAGGCAATGAAAGTTCTGGAGCTGGATGGTGGTAGTAGCTGTGTAACAACATGAATGTACTTAGTACTACTTAACTATACATTTGATTAAAATGGAGAGCTAGACATGGTAATATATGCTTGTAATCTCAGCACTTGACAGACTGAGGCAAGATTACCACAAATCTCAGGTCAACCTGGACTACACAGTTGAGACCCTATTCAAACAAAACCAAATAACTCCTCCCCCTACGCACACACACCAGAAAGAAAACGGTAAATGTTGTGTTATGTGTGTTTTGGGGTCAAGTTTTCCTTAAAAAGACACAGCCAGACATTGTATGTAGCCCAAGGCTGCATTCTCAGTCCTCAGAGGTGAAAGCAGGAGGAACTGATTTTGAGGTCAACCTGGGCTACATAGTGAGTTCCAGGCTCAACTAGAAACATAGCAAGATCCTGTCTCAAAATACAAAACAAAAACAAAATCACTACTTCAAAAGCTAAAGGTCAAATATGAAAACATGCTAAAACCCATGGACGCTGACGCCAATCCAGAAACCTTTAGTACTTTACTTTTAGAGCTAGGGACATGGCTGGAGAGATGGCTCACATGCAGAAGAACCAAAGTTTGGATCCCAAGTCCCATGTAAAAGTGCCAGGTGGAAATGGCTGGCCCTGATGGGTGGAGCCTGGGAAATCCCAGAGTGAAGCACAAAGGAGGTAGAAGTAATCCAGGATGATTCCCAAAGTCACCCTTGTGACCTCTCACATACACACACACACAAATGCAAAAATAAAATGAAAGCAAAGAGAGCCAGGGACACTACAATGACACGAGAGGATACCCACACAGAGCTAAGGTGGACAGAGTAAGCTGTCCCCAAGCGTGGCTCTCACCGCCACCTGGGACATCCAAATGCTTCTCCTCTAGCAAAAGAAACAAAAAGCCCTACCTGCTCCTTTGCTGCCAACCATATACTTACTCTCATTGGCTGGAGGGGTTTCTTTGATCTGCTGGCAGTGTGCTGCTGAAGTGGACAAACTTCGAGGGCCCGATTTGGCCCTGACTTCCATCATCTTGGGGCAATTTTGAGCATAGAACAAAAGGGATTTTCCTGCCTTCTGCAGAAAAGCCTGAGGGACTCGAGATATGAATGGGCAGCGCCGGACCACAGTTTCCATGTCTGGAAAGTAGTTTCCTGTAGAAGCATCAATGATAAATGTCAATAGCTGACAGCTTACATCAAGGAGACCCTGAGTGACTGACACATCTCAATTAAAAGACAAAATCTATGGAGACCATATTTGGGTTACTTAAAAGATATGCTGTTTCATACACATCTGAAACTGCCAAGAATAACTAAACTAGGACTCAAGGAAGGACTGGAGCCCACCCTTTACCCAGGTCACCAACTTCTCCATTCTCTTACTCTACAGAAAAGCACCTGCAAAGTCACCTCGCCTTGGGAGGTGGGGGGTGTTGGGTTAAAAATACAGTCAGAAACACAGGGTTTGGCAGAGATGCAAGAGAAGTCAGGAAGGAGATGCACAGCATAGATGGGCCTCCTTACCACACACCCGGAGGGAAGAGACTAGAGAAGTCAGGGTCACCTGTCAGTGGGTCCAAGCTCTGGGTCCCAGAGCCCGGGATTTCCCAGAGGTCATTCCTCCCCCCCTGCCGCCCCCATGAACAAGGACAAGGGTTGCCCAGTCGAGGGAGCTGAGTCTGGCTTGGAAGAAAGAAGCGCCCGGAAGAGTCAGCAGGTTCCCGACCCCCCCGGAGTCGAAAGCTCCAGAATGGAGAGGGCAGAAGGGAATTCTCAAGAGCCCAAAGTCGGGAAGGGTCAGGATGGGGAGAGCCCGAAAAGTCCGCAGGATAGACGCTAGTCAGCCCCGGGTGGCGAGAGGTGGGGCCCGCGAGGGATGAGGGGTCCCGGCGGCCGGGCAGCGCGGCGCGGGGCTGGCGGGGCGCCGCCAGGGATCCTCGAGGCCGGCGGCGCACGGAGCGCGGCACTCACCTGCACGGGGTCTCGCGGAGGCGGAGGAGTCGGGCGAGGTAGCAGAGTCTCTCCGGGGGCGCAGGGGTCGGGCGAGGTAGCGGAGTCTCTCGCGGAGGCGCAGGGCTCGGGCGATCTAGGCGAGTCGCTCGCGGAGGCGCAGGAGTCGGGCGATCTAGGCGAGTCGCTCGCGGAGGCGCAGGAGTCGACCGACACCGTCGTCTCGTCCTGATCTACTGTCTCTCCGGGCCAAGGCCGCCTCCTAAATAGACAGCGCGAATCACTGATGCGCATACGCGCCGCCTGGACCCGCCTTCGCGCAGGCGCAGCGCTGCGCGCAGGGAGGTGCCGGGCGGGGTGAAAAATTGGATTAGGGTGGGACTCTGCGCGGGAAGCGGGGATCCGGGAGGAGCGGGCGGGGCTCGGGTGGGGCTAAATCCTCGCCCCACAGCCCACTGCTTCAGAACCCGGGAAAGTGGGAAACGAAGGGATTTCTGGGGTAAACCCGGCGTCCTAACCTGCTAGTTAAAAGAAAAAAAAAAAGTGTTTTTTTGGCCATAGAAGATGGGATTATCGGTGGTGGCCAGGGTTTAAAGCAATATCTAATCCACTGATGGGGGTGTTGCATATGTGACAATGACTTCTTGGAGATGGTGTGCTGGATCGCCCCAAGAATAGGAATGACCCTGGCTGGTTGAGGCTGTGCCTAGGGGTCGCAACCCCAGACCTACCTCTGACTGAAAGGAAGTAAGGCAGGTTTAGAGGTCTTTGAGGATCAGCCTCCACTGCTGTGATTTCCCTGAAGGAACACACCCTTCACAATTCCCAACCCTTTGCTTATGAAAGGATATAGAAATTAGCTCTCCTGCACAGATAGCCCCCATCCTGAGGTGGACACAAAATCAACTGGTTTGGGCCCGAGATCAAGTGAATTGGGCCCCAATGTGAGCTAACCAGTGAGGAAAAGTCTTCTTTCCCCAGGCTTGCCGAGCCCAGCAGCGGTCCTTGGCGTCTGCCCCTCAAGACACTCCACATGTGGAGTCCATGAGTTCCTTTCCAGCTCCTTGCCCCCCATGGATTCCATGCCTGGAGTCCATGAGTTCTCCGCGCTGTAACAATGGGACTGACAGTGGTTCCCCCAGCAGAAGAGGAGCCACTTTCTGGTTCCAGTTGAAGGGATGACGCCACAGAAAAGGAACACAGGAACATGGGTAGATGCAGCTGGTAGTCCCACAGCTCTGGGCACCTAAAGGTGGGAGTAAGGTGGTGGCACGGGTCCTGATACAGGATTTAACAAGAGAGAGAGAGAAAGAGAGAGAGGATGAGGAGAAACTCATATAACTCTAGCTGTCCTTGAAAATGTTTTCTATCTGAAAAATGACCCTGAATTTATAATGCGCTTGCCTCCAGCCTCCCAGATGTGGACATTACAAGCATATGCCACTAACCCCTGGTTGATATGGTGCTGGGAATGGAACCTATGGCTTCGTGCATGCCAGGCAAAAACTCTACCAACTAAACTATATCCCAACGATATGTTTGTTGTTTATTGCTGTTTCTTTATTCCTTGAGGATGCTTTTGTTTGTCTGTTTTGAGAAAGGGTCTTGCTCTGGGCTTTAAGGTCCCTGATTGGGCTGCCTGAGTGCTGGGATTAGTAGGCAAGGGAGCTTGGCTAACTGTCATTTTTGTTTTACATTGGGCATTTTCCAAAGTCCTTGCTGGGCACCCTAAGTACCAATTAGCTGGCTTCTGTGTTCCATCCCAGAGTTCATAGTTGGGTCTTGCCTGCTTCTGAAACCACACCCGAAGAGTAGGGCTTGGCAAACTCTTCTTAGCTTGGCCTCCTTACTTTGCACCCTTCGAGGCTACGCCAGAATGGCTAGGCAAGGTCTGGGTAGGGTTCAGAGTTGATGACCTCCATTTAGGGAAATAACTGTTCAGGTTGCTCCGTCCTCAACTGAGCATTAAGAAGAGGGACAAAGTCCAGAATGACGGTGACTAAGGTGTGTCCAAATACTTCTGATTTTCTCTGCCAACTGTAAGGTTGGCAAGCTGAGTCTCCCCCTACAGAGAAAGCACTTGACTCTAAGAGAGGCACTTTGAACATTCCAGAATGAGGGGTGAGGACTGTTCTGATCTAGGAGTCCAGAACCAGACATTACCCCACCGTGTTAAGGGGTCCAAGACAGCCTCCATCAGTCAAAGAGAAGGATGGAGAGGAGACCAGAACTTGAACTAAGACCCAAGCACAGGTAGAAAATGGGAACACGATCGGGATGGTGTTGACTGCTTCCAACTTCTCAGTTGTTCCTTTCCTTATCTGGGCAACAGGACCATAAATTCTGCTGTCTGGCTGCTTCTCGGACTGTTTGTTTGATCAGCGGCAAAGCAAAGGCACTGGAGCAGGGCAGGGGGTCCAATGTCAGCTTTGAATCGTCCTTGGCTCAGGCCTTCATCGCCAGCCAGGGCTTTGCTTCTGTCTTTCATGTGCAAACTTTGCCCAGCCCTGCCACTTGTCATTGGTAGACATGCCAGGCAAAGTCATTGCTTATTGTTTCAACCCACATGCAGTGTCCAGCCCTCTGGGAGTTTCCCGTTTGACGAAGAGAAAGGCTGGAGGGAAGGCAGACTCACGAGAAAAGTGAAATAGGGCGTTATAAATAATTCCAGATGGAGGCGGAAGCTATTACTCCAGCAGGAAAGGAGGGAAAGTCTAGCCACCAGGAAGACATCCAGAAAAAAACTCGTCACTGGCTGGAAGGGTGGGTCTCCGTGGTGCTGGGAGACTGACTGCTGGTTTTCCAGCCGTGGGAGAAGCCCAGGCCTGTGCGAGGGGAGTGGTGTGGGGGGGAGGGAGGGGGGTGAGTCAGTGTGAATAGCTGGCCACAGCGTACAGCCAGGGGCAGGAGGTTAGACCAGAGAGGGGCTCCATGAGCTAAACTGGGGCCACATGATGCCTCCGTGGCTCAAGTCTGAGATCTTGAAGGGCAAAGTGAAAGCCGAAAGTTCTAATCCTGACACTGCCGCATTCTCAGATCGTACGTGAACCATAAACCTCAGTTTTTGTGCCATGAGAGTTCTCACCCACCTGGGGACAAGCCTGGGTGGGCCCCGGGGTTAACCCGGTCGCTCTCCTCCTCCTGGGCTGCCACTTCCCTTTCGCCTCCTTCCTTTGTCTTCTTTCTCCTCACTCTCGCCAAGAATTCTTTTCCTTCCCTCTCCCTCCACTTTGGCCCTTTTCTCCTCTTCCCATCCCCAGAGTTGTAGTAAAGCTTATAAACCACTGGCGTTCGGGCAAGGTCAGCCGTCCTTCGGGGAAGGACATGGAGGCCCCCGTCTGCGTCATCGTCATGGTCAAGTCCTGCTGCGCACGACACTCTCCCAGCGGTCAAGGCAAAAGCAAAATGTCAGCCCTTGCCCCAGAATTCCCCTCTTCTGACAGTGGGCCCCATGAGCTATTTTCAGCAGGACCCCTCTAGGACAAGTTTCCTAGCAAGCTTCTTGCTTCCTGCTTTCCCTCACGAAGACCCTGGTAGACATCAGGTAGTGCTTCCCAGCCTGGGTAAGGTTCTGGGTTCAATTCCTGACAGTGCAAAATGAAAGCAACAAGAAACGCAAACCCTCTGGCCTGTGCCGCTGAGGCTCGCTGTAGCCTTAGTCTCCCAGAGGCACCTTGGGGTGTCATGCCCATCTGTGTAGTGGTATGTGGGGGAGCGACTAGAGGGTCTGGAGACAGCCCAGGTCTACCTGGGGGGCTTGGAGACCCAAGTTCTAGTTTTACAGTGACAGGGTCCAAGAGTCACTATTTGAGGTGGAATTGGGGGGGAGGAGAGTTTATTATAGGGCAAGAGGATGGATGTAGCCAGTTTTTTTCCTGACCCTTTTTTTGAAACCCCTTCAGGTTCTGGCTGCTGGGGTCAAGTGCCTGCTTGGACTTATGCATATGAAGTTGGGGGTGGGGCTGGTAAAAGGAGAACGTTATGGGAGTGTAGCAAAGCTTTGGGAGAAAGATCTGCAGCGGGCATTGCAGAAAACAGCTATTTCCAACTGCTCCCAGGGGATATAACAAGACCCTCAGAGGTCTCTGGATCTATCCATCCCAACCTCCCGCCCATAGATCGTGACCCAGATAGGTTCTGTTTGGATTTCATTATACTTGGTTGTTCCTGTTTTATTAATTTTTTTATTTTGTTTACATACATCTTATTTTTAGACAGTCTACATCGCAAGCTTTAAAATGCCTCCAAATAAATCTGGATCAAAATAAACGGGGCTGTCACGATGACATCTAGCCCCACGTGCCCTAGCAGCCCATGGACGGCCAACAGCTAGTTAAGCAAAGAAATGGTCAAATTTGTTAACATTTTTTCATTTCTCTTAAAATATATTTATTTATGAGACAGAGAGAGAGAACGCATATTCCTTCCGCAGAGTATAGATGAGGTCAGAGGACAGCTTTCAGAAGTCATGTCTCTGCTTCTACCATGCGGGCTTCCAGAGATCAAACTGAGACCACCAGGTCTGCAAGCAGTCGCCTTACCCACTGAGCCATCCCGCCAGCCTGGCATAGGCTGTCTGCCGAGCATCTACCCTGTTGATATTAGCAGATGTTCAGCCGGGTAATGTGATTATCGCTGACCTCAGGTCCCCTTAGAGTGCCTGTACTAGCCAGTGTCATCATTATCTTGTACACGGGACAGAGCTCGGAATGGCAACGTGTCCAAGCCAGCAGGAGAGGAACATGGCTGTCGGGTTGGCCCCACCCTAAAAGCGGGGTCCTCCACCAGGGAGGCTGAGGAAGCAGGAAGGAACGAGGCTCAGCTACATTGGCGATCTCAGCTCCATGGCGACATTTCTCCACCATTGGCGACAGGGCCAGTCACAGCCGCAGGACTGCTCCGTGGTTACTCAGGACTTCAAGAGCCAGGACTCGAGCACGTGCTCCTCATGGCACTCCACGTCTGTAGTCCATGAGTTCCTTTCCAGCTCCTTGCCCCTCATGGGTTCCGTGCCTGGAGCCTGTGAATTCTCCAGGGGACCTTTGCACTCATGGTACCCCACGTCTGGAGTCCGTGAGTTCCGTTCTTTCTCTCCTCTGCCTTAATCCTCAAAAAGAAGCAGGACTCCTGCCAGAAACCCTCCCGTATGCTCGAGGACGCCACCCGTTCTCTACCATCGGGCCTTGTCAGTGGCTCTGGAAGGCTCCCCTTCTTTGGAAAGCCCCTGGAAGGACACAGGCTGTTCTGGTCTGTGCCCTAGAACTTGTCTCCAGGACAGAAAGCATAACTCCTTTTCTTTCTGCCCCTTCTCCCAGTTCCAGCAGCTGCTCCATCCCTTCCCAGTGTTGACAAGAGAAGGGCGTCAGCCACTACCTGTCATCCGCACAGCAGAGCCGGGCAGTGTGGGTGTGTCAAGTCTGATTCCTGCAAACACCCGAGAAGTGGCTACTATAGTTCCCAGCTCCCTCCTCCGGCCTCCCACAGCCTCCCGAACATCAACATCTTCTTGCATACAAAGCAAGTGATGCTTTGCAAGATGGTCAAATATCAGGTGCCACCTTGGCTTTGCCAGGTGGTCCATTGTTTGTGGAAGCGCTGGTCTAGGTGCTGACTGGTCCTAGACGTGAAGGTATTTGATAACCTGTGACTAACAACTTTTGAACAGTCGGTTTTAAGTAAAGGAGATGGGGCTGGAGAGATGGCTCAGGGGTTAAGCCTCTGCCTTGCAAGCAGAGGGTCCTGAGTTCGGATCCTAGATCCCATCTACAAACACCGGGCGGAAGCGGGGACGGCCTGCGCTTCTGGTCCTAGTGGGTGGAGCCTGTGAATCCTGGGGCGGAGCAAAAAGGAGATAGAAGCAGTCCACGATGATTCCCGAATTCACCCTTGGTTCTACACATACACACACACACACATACATACACACATGCACACACACACAATTGAATAAATAAAAAAAAAACTTTAAGTGAAGGAGAAGATTTTGGCTCATGTGGGTGGGTCTCCCTCCATCAGCTGAAGGTTTGGAGAGCAAACACAGATTTCCTAGGGAAGGTTGTGTACTACGAGTGTGACCCCAGAGTCAAGCCAGAGTGCCCACACCCACCGGCCATGACCCCACAGGCCACACCCCCGCAGGAGTGTGAGCCTCTCAATTCCTTAAAATCGTCCCCTTTCCCTCGCTCCTGTTAGTTCAGCTTCTCACCAGAAGCAAGTCCAAGGCTGAGATGGGGCCCCCCTGGGACCTGGAGGCGCCTCCCTGGAGCGAAGAGCACCTGGAAACAGCAGGCAGTCAGCATAAGCTGTGGCCACAGATGACAAGACTGAGGCTTGGACAAGCGACTCTTCTGAAGTTTCAAAGCTGGAGTCAGCAAGATTCGAACCAGACCCACCTTCTCGAAGCCACACCACGCCACCCCACACAATGTGTTTACCTTTACCTTATTACCATCTTCAGAAGTTGCCCAGGGATTACTGTTGGCTAGCTCTCTCTCCCTTGGGTTTAATGAAAGCCCCCAGACCCTGGTGTGTATGTGGTGGTGGTGGTGCAGGGTAAGACCAGAAACGGCTAGGGCTTCATGGCCCTGACATAACAGGTTCTTACGCAAAGCCAGTCAGGTTCTGCCATATCGACATTTACTTATCCCAGAATCCTCACGGCCCTGGCGCGGGCTTTGGGGCTGTCACTCCAGCAAAGGGGTGAGAACCAAGGGGAAGAGCTCTCCCTCAGAGAAGCCTTGCCTGGGTATCACCTGAAGTTCTGAGAAGCTAAGTCCCTTGAAACGTGGATCTGCCACAGAGTCCCTGGGGACCGAGGTGGGCAACAGAATGAGCTAGAAGGCCACAGTCCCCCCAAACCCTCAGAGGTTTGTCCACTAATATAACTACTGTATACGTTGAATCTATTTCTGAGTCATTCTCTTGCCTTTATGTGCTCTGTAGATCTGAGCACGCTCAGACCCCAAGTGCTCGTGGGCATCAGGAATCACGCAGCAGAGAACTGATCACGCAACTGCTTGTGAAATGATGCTAGAGGGCCAGCCAGGTGGCTCATCAGCAAGATAGGTAAAGGTACCCGCATGCGCACCCAGGGCCTTGAATTCACTCCCTGGAGAAGGAGAGAACTCACTTCTCTGCACGTTGACATTCGCATGTGTACCTGCTCCCTCCCCCCTCAAACAAACAGATAAAATAGTCATAAAGATAGTGATAGACACCACGGTGACTATAGACTATCGAGACACATATCACCACTCTTGTTAATATCCGAAGGATCAAGTATTGTTGTGAAGGCAGCGTAGGTGGTCTGAGGGGTAATGGGGTCATCTGTTGGGAAGTGAATTGTCAAGAGAATACCCACCCTGCTTAGCAACGTTCTATGGCCTCCTGGTTGGATCTTATCATTGCCATCAGGACCTGCTGAATAATGGGTGGGGAAACTTTATGTTGGTCAATCCATTCTTCAGAGCCCTGGTGGGAGGCATGGTGTGGCAGGGCCTTCAGGTGCGGATAAGGGTAGGACAGGGGTGAGGGGGTTTGAGTCACCTCAGTAGTCATGGAGCAGATGGACCAGGCAAGGTGGGATGTTAGGAGGGTGACTCTGGGGGAGGGCTGAGGGCCGAGGCCTGCCACAGCAGCCACGCTATCATTGCACAAAGACAGTGTAGTCCAGTCACAGGGGTCACTAAAGAGATGCCCCTTGGGATATGGAGTGTGGTCTGAGAAGATGATTCTGAAGCCTTGGGATTCAACTCCGGCAAAGGAGGCTTCGGGCCTCAGCAGGGTGATTATGCCAGACCCACTGACCGTGAAGGAGACTGTCACATGCTTACCCAACCTCCAGAATCCATCCAGCTTGAAGCAGTTGCCTAATTGCGACACCATTCAGCGCTTCCCCCAGCTAACGGCCACCGGCCCACTCAGTCCCAGGTTCCTCTTTGCCAAGCCTCCCACACCGAGGTCCGTTGAGCTGTGTCTTCACCACCCTGACCTAAAGGTTTGGAGGTCAGTGGGCTGGTGGCCTCAAGGAGGTATTTAATGAGTACTCGCTGAACACATGCATGTGTAGATGGTTGCAGTGTATCGGTAAGCAAGGGTTGTCTACGTGAATGAGTGCAGGGTGAGCGCTCAGGCCCCAGAGAAGAGACCGCTTGTGAGCAGGTTGTAGCAGCAAAGAGGTCAGTGTGGAAAGTCGAGAGCTAATGACTGATCAACAAGAAGCCTGGGCAAAACCAAGTAAGGTCATGTATTGGGCACCCAGTTGCTTGGGCACCGACAAGAGCCTGTCTTGGGAGGACACATGAGTGACTGTTCTACCACATGTCATTCGTGCATATAGAAGGTCAAAGGGGCCCTGCAAGGTGCCTACACCATCAACATCAGCACCTCCATTTGTACGCACCCCAGGACAGGTCATCTCTGATTCCAAGCCTGGTGTGTGTGAAACCTACTTAAACCCCTTGGAGTAGAGTTTGTGGACCACTGAGAAGGTGGATGGTCTGAATGGAAGGGTTCGTATTTTATATCGGCATAACTATTTAGAAAATAGGATTTTTAGGGCTGGAGAGATGGCTTAGGGGGTCAAGACTCTGTTTCACAAACAGAAGGTCCTGAATTTGGATCCCAGGTCTCATATAAAAACAAAAACGTCAGTCAGAAAAGGCGGCTTGCACTTCTGACCCTGGTGGGCAGAGCTTGGGAAATTCCAGAGGGAAGCAAGAAGGAGGCAGAAGCAATTGTGATTTCTGGTTATTCTTGGTCTTCCACAGGGACACACAGTGCTCTCTGACACACACACACACACACACACACACACACACACACACACACAGACTAAACAAAATATTTAAAAAATAGTTTTAAAAAATTTATCTGTTTTGTGTGTGTGTGTGTGTGTGTGTGTGTGTGTGTGTGTGTGTGTGTGTGTCGCAGGGCACTGTGTGTTCCTATGGAGGACCAAAGATGACTTTGGGAATGAATCATTCTGGCTTGCTTTTACCTCCTTTTTTTCTTCACTCTGGGATTTCCCAGACTCTACCCACCAGGGCTGGAAGTGCAAGCCCTAATTTTACGTGGGATCTGGGATCCAAACTCAGGGCCTTCTGTTTTTTAACTCCTGAGCCATTTCTCCATCCTGAAAGTAGTTTTTTTTTTTTTACAGCCTGCCTATGTCTTAGTAGACAGAAGACTGCTGGCCAACTCTGGAGTGGTTTGAAAGTTCTTAGGGCCAATTTCTCCTTAAGGGAGCCTGCTGATTACATTCACAAATGTCCACCTGGCATCTTGAACACATACACAGTCCCAGGCCTGCAAGTGCCTATGGGCTCATAGACATCCATGGCAAATGACCATGTGCCCAGCCCTGGCTATTGGGACAGCTCCAGCAGCCAGAGTGGCAGTCAGCTTCAGTGACAGTCACAGCGTGGTCCGAGATTGATATTGTCATTCATGGACAGCCACAGCATGGCGTGGATATCATATGTAGAGTCACCGAGTTTTGTGGCTTCAATCCATGCCTACCTCTCTGAGGCGTGGAGTCGCCTGTACTGCTGTTGAATTCAGGAGAATCACGAGCCCCGTATTTCCTTCGCCTGCCTCCCTCTCCTGTAGTCACTCTGCCTGGGGCCGCCTTGATGGCCCTCTGCATCCCTGGAAACTTCCAAACGTCCCTGGACTCGGGGTAGTACGGTTGAACTGTGTTACTGTAACAGCCCTGGGTCTTCCTAGGTCTGTTTTTCCACCTGCTGATGGGAACAGGGACCTTCTGGCCCCGGTGTCTTCTAGCAATCCTGACGGAGACCCCTCCAATACCATGGTCCCACTAGCATTTCCTAGGCTGTCTGCCCCCTTAGTCTGTACTGAAACCTCACGACCCAAAGCCCCTTGATAATGAATGGGCCCCCCCAGCAAGGTATCCTCAGCAGCAAAGAAGAGTCCAGACACTCCTGGGGCGGCGGAAATCCACTGGGACAGGTCTGGGTGTGCACTTGTAAGGACTGGAAGGGTGACTCTGGCTTGGTGGCAGGGGGCTTGTTGGGACGGCTTCCTGGGACTCCCCTCTGTAAATAACATGTCATCTGGGCCTAGAAGATGGGTCTGGTGGGGGGGTGGGGGGGGGGTAAAATAAAATGCCTCGCGGCTCAGCCATGAGTTTCTGCAGGGTGGGTACTCAGAGCATCGAAGAGGACTGTTTTTCTGGAAAAGTCATGGTGATACATTTGGCATCCTCTTGTTCCTGGATCTTTCTAGATGTTCAGCATCTCAGAGCGGCCCAGTTCTGCTCATCCTCACCCCACTCCGGTAGATGCAGAAATAACCCAAACCCAATCAGGGTCACCAAGGAGCAGCTGGGGCACTTTTCAAAGGGCAATGTTTGAGTGGCTGCTCAGGTTCAGCGCAGGAGCCTGGGGAACACAAACTCAGCTCCCTGAACGGGCGTGTCTCCATGTGACTAGATGTTTATAGTGTGTTCTTGAATGTCCTGTGATCAGGTGAGTTAGGAGAGCAGGTTATATAATTCGCTGCCACTGGACAAAGGTGAGTTGGTCTCATTTCTGCGAGTTTTGGCAAGAGCAGTGGGGTGGGGTAGGAGGGTGTTTGTGGGGAGGTATGTGTGGTGGGTTAGGGACATGGGTGGGGCAGTCGGTTAAATGCGCCTGTTTCCCACACGCAGCCGAGCATAGATTCTGTTCTCAGAGCATCCAGTGGGTTCTGGCAGGAGTCGAGAGGTCTCCAGAAGCACTTGAGGAGGGGGCACGCTCTGAGCAGTAGAGCACTTGTCTAGACAAGGTCAGATAGAAAAACCCCTAGAAGAACCGGGAGCACTGAGCTCCTTCCCAGCAAGCCCCGGGGGGCCATCTTGATGCTTGTCTCTGAGCCCCTTCTCTTCAAGGTTCCTGATTCAGCCGGTACTGCTTTGCCGGACACACCTAAAAGGACACACCTGATGAAACTCCAGCAGGGCCAAAGAGGCCTTCAGAAGGCCCAGACTTTCACAGGTTCCTCCATTGCTCAAAGGGTCCGTGACTTCCTTTTAGAAGCCACTTCCTCACAGGAGTCCGTAAAGCCCACCCGGCTTGTTGATGGTTCCCCAACTTCTTTTCTTAAATCCACCCAGGAAATGCCTACCCTGGGGCCACCGTTATGTTGTATGAAGTAACCTCTTCCTCCCCTCTGGGTCCTTGCACCTCGTCTCTCTTCCAAGAGACCCTTCCTTTTCTTTAACTTTTAAAAAAATATTTTGTTTGTTTGTTTGTTTGTTTGTTTGTTGTGTGTGTATTAGAGGGCAAATATGTCTCTGTCAAGGACCAAGGGTGACTTTGGGAATCATCCTGGATTGCTTCTACCTCCTTGCTTTGCTTTGGAATTTCACAGGCTCCGCCCACCAGAGCCAGAAGTGCAGGCTGCCTGGTGGTTTTTATGTGGGCCTGGGATCTGAACTCAGGACCTTCAGCTTTCGAGGCAGAGTCACAACCCCTGAGCCATCTCTCCAGCCCTTCTTTAACTTTTTTATTGTGTGTCTCCGTGTGTGTATCTGTGTGTATCAGAGGGGGCACTGTGTGTGCCTGTGGAGGCCCATGGGTGACTTAGAGATCGCTCTACTTTCTCTTTGCTTTGCTCTGCCTTCCAGAGCCAGAAGTACGGGCTGCTGCCACTTCCACTTGTGTTTTTTTTTTTTTTAACTTTATTTATTTATTCATTCTGTGTGTGTGTGTGTGTGTGTGTGTGTGTGTATCAGAGGGCACTGTGTATCCCAGTGGAGGGCCAAGGGAGACATCGAGAATCATTCCTGATTGCATCTACCTCCTTCTTGCTTCCTCTGGGATTTTCCAGGATCCACCCACCAGGGCTAGAAGTTCAGGCCACCACCGTTTCTGCCTGGTGTTTTTTTTTTTTTTAGTGGGACCTGGGATCCGAACTCAGGACCTTTTTGCTTTCGAGGTAGAGTCTTAACCCCTGAGCCATCTCTCCAACTCAAGAGGCCCTTTTGGATCATTAGAATATTTGCCATCCCAATGTCCCTTGCTGGCTTGCTCCCAGCCCCCCTCTCTCAACTTCCTGACCTCCCTGAGCATCTATCAACTCCAGAAGATTAGGGTTTTGCCATCTTATTGATACTTCTACCCCAGTGCCTGGTTCAGGGTCGGAGCAGCAGGGCTGCGCTATTAAACCATAGAGCCTGGAGCAGCCCGGCGTCCCTACGACTCGAGTCTCTCAGATCAGCCAGCCAGGCTGGAGCAGCTGGGACCATTATACGGGAAGAAGTGGAAGGGGCTCGCTAGACCCTTCTGCCATCTAGAGCTCTAAGATGTGTAAGGAGGAAGCAGATGTCTAGGTTGGGTGGGGTGGGGGGCAGTAGGAGGGGTGGCCTGTGGGTCAAGTTGCTGTCTCCAAGAGCCTTATCAGTGCTAATTTGCGTCCTGTCCCTGGAGCACGCAGTGTTCCTGACACGGTACTGGCAGGCCAGGCGATCCTGATGAACTTGGTTCACCTAGCTTTCCACAGTGACCCCGATGAGTTCACAGGTTGTCCTGTGGCCAAAGCCAGAAGGTTCTGAGTTGGTAGGAGCACGAGCCAAGGCTGTCCTTCCTAACTTACTGTTCACTGTCCCTGGGTAATCGGGCAGGTTACCCCAGATCTGTCTGACTGCCAGATGCAGGGAGAGATGGTGGCCCGGGGCTCAGGAGAAAGGGGGTAGGTGAGAGGCTCCCCTTTCCCCCCATTCCTTTCTCCTGTGGTTGCTTATCATCTCCACTAAGGTCCCCTGCTACAGTCCTTCTTCCTAAGTGACTCTGCTAGCTCCACCCCACGACCTCCCCTGTTAGGCCAAAGCTGTGGCCCTGAGCCTGCTAAATTAGACAAGAAAAATACCGACAGGCCGCTTCAAGTACCTGCCTCACCTTTCTGCAATTCTGCAAAAAAGCAAATAGGTTGGGTCCCCGGTAACATTCCTGTGATGATAGTTTAATCAATCACAAGTACTGGGCCAATAGGCATGCATCACCACACCCTAGTGTGGTCTCAGTTCCTAAAGTCACTTCTGAGTGACCGTCTGGGAATTCCTGCCCTCCGTAGTTGTGTCTTCGTCTCTGTGGCTTGGACCCCTTTCTTTTACCCCCTCGTAGGGTTCTCAGTCCAGTCCTACACTTTTCCCTTCTTCTCTGCTCAGTTCACTTGTGGACATTCAGACTTCTGCTTGGCCCAGCTCCCTGCCCCCCATGTAGCCCTACATTTCGTCAGCTCCTCTCCATTCTTTCTCACCCGATGGCAACCGGGTGCTGTCGCTGAGACCCGGCGGGTTCTCTCTTTCCCCAGTCGCTTTGTCCTGGGCCTCAGCTCTATCCTAAAGCTCCTGGATTTTAAACCTTATCAAGATAGTCATTGCTCACTTTGTTCCCAGAATGAAGGCACATCCCTTTAGCTCTGGGCTAGTCCCTCCCTGTGCTGGGGGCTCTTTAAAAAAAACCTCCTTTCAGGGCTGGAGAGATGGCTCAGAGGTTAAGACTCTGTCTCCCAAGCAGAAGGTCCTAAGCTCAGATCTAAGTCCCACATAAAAACACCAGCCAGAAATGGCTGTGGCCTGCACTTTCTGGTCCAGGTGGGCAGAGCCTGGGAAATCCTTGAGTGAAGCAAAAAAGAGGTAGAAAGCAATCCAGGATGATTCCTGAAATCACCCTTGGGCCCCCATAGGGACACACAGTACCCTCTGATACACACACACACACACCACTAATAAATAAAATGAAGTTTAAAAAAAAACCTCCTTTCAAGTACTGGACTTCCCAACAGCCTAGCTTCAGGCCTGCCAGCAGAGGCCTCATTTAGACAGGGGTTGGGATGCGTCCTTCCTGTCCGGCAGACTCGACATGCCCCACAGCCAATAGATAGCCAAGCTTCCCTGAATACCATTCAAAGTTTCCCTGACTGTGCTTCAGTTTCCCATGGGCTTCGAGGTTGAGAAAAGGTTAATTGTATGTGCATACCTATGTACGTGTGTGTACAGTGCGTGCAGTACACGTATGCTCACGTGTGCACGGAGGCTTGCTCTATCACTCTCTGCCTTAGTCTCTTGAAATAAAGTCTCCTGTTGAACCTGCCACTAGGCTGGCAGCCTGAAGTCCCAGTGACCCTGACGTGTTTGCACCCCATAGCACTTGGTTTGCAGCCATGCACGTTTACACCAGACCTCTTGACGCAGGTTCCTGGCATTGGAAGCCAGGCCTTCATGCTTGCACAGCAAGCCTCCTCCCTGCTGAACCACATCCTAGCCTGCTGTCTTCTGAACAGTAGGGCACCCTTACATCTCTCTGCACACACTGTACCGGGACCCCAGCTTCCGTGCTGGCCTGAGGGCAAAGAGCTGCCAATGCTCAAAGCGGGTGCAAGACAATTTAGCCACGTTTGTCAAAGACTGGTATGGTTGGGCAGACCCCGAGCCAGCCGGGGGAGGGAGGTTGAGGCCAGAACCTGCTTGTTTGCCTGGAACTCTCAGAAGCTTGCACAAAGAGAGGTTCCCTAGCCTGTGCCCATGTGTCACGGCTTAGCACCAGCATGTACACATAAACACAGACACCTGGCAGAACACCTGGTATTTATGCTCCACCTGGTTCCCTTTTTGTGTGTGTGTGTGTGTGTGTGTGTGTGTGTGTGTGTGAGAGAGAGAGAGAGAGAGAGAGAGAGGGCATTGTACGTCCCTGTGAGGGAGCAAGGGTGACTTCGGGAATCATCCTGGATTGCTTCCACCTCCTTCACCAGGGTCAAAAGTGGAAGCCACTGCTATTTCTGCCTGGCATTTTTAAGTGGCACCTGGGATCTGAACTCAGGACCTTCTGCTTAGGAAGCAGAGTGTTAACCCCTGAGCCATCTCTCCAGCTCAAGCCTCACTTTTAACTACCAGGACTGGAGACCCTGTGCCTGAGGACTTGTCTTGCCCTAAGAGACCTGAAGTCCAACCTGCAGGATAAACCAACTCCCTCCCTCTTTAGTGGTGACTCTGATTATGCTGTGTATTGTGGCTCTCCAGTGACCTTGGCGCCTGTCACCTATGTTGATAACTTGATCGGTAACACACCCTTACCTGCGGCTTCCCTTTCCCCACTTGATTCTTACACACCCCTCCAAATAAATGACAGTAAGGCAGGTTTAGAGCAGTCGTCTGGGGCCTCTGAAGGTCTTGGAAGATCATCCCCCCCACTGCTGTACATCCCCCGAAGGAACACACCCTTCACAATTCCCAACCCTTTGCTTATGAAAGGATATGGAGATTAGCTCTCCTGCACAGATAGAACCCACCTTGAGATGGGCCCCAGATCAAGTGGGTTGGGCCCCAATGTGAGCTTACCCCAGCTTACCTAGGTGTATGAATAGCCACACCCTGGCCGCATCTTGGGCATCTGCCCCTCACCTGTGGTGTCGTGAGTTCATTTCCAGCTCTGTGCCCCTCATAAATTCCATGCCTGAAGTCTACAAGTTCTCCAGGCCACCCTAGCCCCTCATGGCACTCCACGTCTGGAGTCCATGAGTTCCAGCCTTTCTTTCCTCTAATGAACTCTACCTTAAATCCTCTACGTCGTGTTCTGGTTTCAATTTTCAACTCCGAACACAAGAACCCTACAACAATGGGACAGGGACCCTGCAACATTTGGGGACCACCAAGGGACATCTGACCTGTAGAGGAAAGAGTGTTCCCACAACACAATCAGAAAAAAAAAAAAAAAAAAAAAAAAAAAAAAAAATTAAGGGCCATCTAGCCCCTCATGGCCCTCTAGTGCCATGAGTCTGTCTCTTGTTTCCTTGCTCCTCATGAATTCCATGGTGGTTCCCGAATTCGCTCGTGGTTCTACACACACACACACACACACACATACACACATACACACATGCTCTAGGCACTGTGAGTTCTCATGGGCTCCCTAGCCCCTTATGGCCCTCTAGTGCCATGAGCTCTGTTTCATTTCTGCTTCTCATGGAGGCACCCTAGCCCCTCATGGCACTCCATGTCTGGAGTCCGTGAGTTCCAACCTTTCTCTTCTCTAATAAACTCTACCTTAATCCTCAAAAAAAAAAATTAACATTCGCAGACACAGACTCACATGGGCACATACACACTCACGTGTACACGCACACAATCAAATATATATATCAAAAACCCTCAGTCATAGCCACACATCCATTTACACATACACATGTAAATCCACATGCACAGAGATGCACACCCATTAAAACACAGACATGGCCATCTCCAGGATGCCCACTGTAGGGGGAAGTATAAAAGGGAAAATCTTAAAAAGGTATTCTTCAGGGCTGGAGAGGTGGCTCAGGGGTTAAGCCTCTGCCTTGCAGGCAGAAGGTCCTGAGTTTGGATCCTAGACCCCATGTATAGACGCCAGGCGGAAGCGGGGCGGCCTGCGTTTCTGGTCCTGGTAGGGCGGAGCCTGTAAATCCCAGGGCAGAGTAAACAAGGAGGAGGTGGAGGCGTCCATGGTGGTTCCCGAATTCACTCGTGGTTCTACACACACACACACACACACATACACACATACACGCATGCACAATTGAATAAATAATATAAAAAAAAGGTATTCTTCAATGCTCACTCCTCAACTGGTTCTCAGGAATTCCCCTCTGGGATGACGTTTGGCCAGAAGGCCTGCAAGAAGCCCGAATGCTCCTAAGACTGTAAAACACTGCAGCTAAACTGCTTTGCTAAGTCAACTGGTGGATCTGCACCCAAGGGGAGGCAAACTCCTCTGTCCCTTGTCTATAAAAACTGTGTGGAGATGTAATTCGAGGTTGCACACATATCACCCAGCCTGTGTGTGTAAGCTCTGGTACTAGTCTCTCTCTCTCTCTCTCTCTCTCTCTAATAAAGCCTCTCAGTTATTAATTTTTAACTTTTGGTCTATGGTGAATCTCTGAATGACCCCCCAAATCCACAACACCCACATGTGCATGTGCTCATGGATACACTCACAGACAGATGGGAACACTTGGACTGGCAAGATAGCTCATCAGGTAAATAGCCTGCTTGCAAAACCTGGCGACCTGAGTTCAATCCCCAGCAGCCCACATAGTGGAAGTGTTACAGGGTTCCACCGGATCTTTATATATCCAGGTTCTTGTGTTCAGGAGTTGAAGACTGAAACTAGAACACGTGTAGAGGATTAAGGCAGAGTTTGTTAGAGAAGGAACAGAAACTCAGAACTCATGGACGTGAATCTGTGAGGGGCAAGAGAGCCCTGGAGAACTCATGGACTCCAGGCATGGAATCTGTAACGGTTACTCTTAACTATTGCTGTGAGAGGGCACCCAAAGTTGAACAATTTAATTTACAGTCCAGAGGGGGAAACAGACTTTCATGGCGGAAGCGGCTTGTCTGACCGAAGCTAGAGACAGGCTACATAGGGTGCCGTCAGAGGGGCTGAGGCTGGATTCCTGGAGAGTCTCTCTTCTTCGGTCTTCTGTTCTGTGGTTCCTTTTATCTGGTCCACTACTGGGAGGTTCTAATGAGATCTATGGAAGTTCTTTTTTTTTTAAATTTATTTATTTATTCAATTGTGCATGTGCGTGTGTGTGTGTGTGCGTGTGTGTGTGTGTGTGTGTGCGTGTGTGTGTGTGTGTGTAGAACCTCGGGCGAATTCAGGAACCACCATGGACGGCTCCACCTCCTCCTCGTTTACTCTGCCCCGGGATTCACAGGCTCCGCCCTACCAGGACCAGAAACGCAGGCCGCCCCGGCTTCCACCTGGCGTCTATACGTGGGGTCTAGGATATGAACTCAGGACCTTCCACCTGCAAGGCAGAGGCTTAACCCCTGAGCCACCTCTCCAGCCCCGAGATCTATGGAAGTTCTAATCGGATCTAGGGCTGATGTTTGTATTATCCAGATAATGTCTTCAGATGGTCTCAGCTGATCTTAGTTAATGCCAGGTATGTCAAGTTGTGGCACAGAATCCACCAGGGATGACAGAAAGGTCAGATAGAAACTCATGGATTCCGGACATGGACTCCCATGAGGGGCAAGAAAGACAAAGATGGTGCAAGGGTCAGGGTTATTTTTAGGCATAGGCAGACCCCAGAAAGGTGGCTTTTCCTCATTGGCTAGCTCCAGTTTCTGCAAACCTGACTGAAGCTTTTGGTCTTCTCCATCTTATGGGCTGTTCATATTGGGGCCAAACTCATTTGATCTTTTCCCCGACCTCATAGCAGAGCTTATCTACAATGGAGAATTAATCTCCATATCTTTTCGTGAACAGAAGGACTTGGTGACCTTATCTCTGGAGGATTAAAATAGGTTGTGTTGGGTCGAAGAGATAGCTCAGGGGTTAAGACTCTGCATCACAAGCAGAAGGTCCTGAGTTTGAATCCCAGGTCCCACGTAAAAATACCAGGCAGAGCCTGGGAAATACCAGATCAAAGCAGTAAGGAGGTAGAAACAATCCAGGACGATTCCTAAAATCAAAGGGACATACAGTGCCATATGATATATGAAATAAAGAAAGGCAGGGAGGCAGGGAGGCAGGGAGAGAGAGAGAGAGAGAGAAAGAAAGAAAGAAAGAAAGAAAGAAAGAAAGAAAGAAAGAAAGAAAGAAAGAAAGAAAGAAAGAAAGAGAAAGAAAGAAAGGCTGTGTTCCTTCAGGGTAGTCCCAGCGCTGGAGATGACCTTCAGAGACCTTCAGAGACCGTCCCAGCATGGCTGCTCTAAAACTGCCTAAGAAGGAGAGAACTGACTTCCAGAAAGTTGGACGTGGACATCATGTGTGTTCTCTCTTCCCTCCATCCTTCTTTCTCATAAATAATGAATATTAATAAAGCAAATGGGCACACTCTTATGTGTATATACAACTGTGCACATAACTTCTACACATTCTATGTGATGAAGAGAAGACCAGAATGAACTGACAGGACCACCCCTTGAAGGGCACTTGGACCCTCAGCTAGAATAAGATGGAAGCCCAGCAACCCCAGGGAAGGAGGATCTGGCCTGGAGGAGTTTGAACAGTCTGAGTCCCAGGGGGTTGAGAGGGAAGGCAACCTTGGGAGGTGGGGACATCACATTGCAGGGCAGTATTTCCTCACGGGTGTCTGTACACAGAACCTTTGCAGGTAGGGGGAACAGCATAATGAGGGCACAAGGGCGGAGCAGTCTGGCCCACAAGGTCATCCTAGTGGGATGTGTCACCAGGTGAGGCTGGAAAGGTGGCAGGGGCAGAGTAAGTAGGCGGTGGGGAGCCCAGTCTTGTCCTGAGGCTATGGGGGGTTTCACAGGACCAGCTTCGAGTGAGGGACACCACAGCAGACTCCAGAAAGGTTGCCAGACACAATCAGCCACGCCTATACAAGCACCTTCCCTCTTCTTCGAGGATCTTTTTGGAACCTGTCTCTGCCCTGCACAAGGTGGCTGTGGGGCTCTGGTTTAAGGGGGGCCTACCTGAGATACAAGTGCCTCCCCATAGGGAGGACTTTGCCACCTAGGTGAAGGTGCCCCCCCCCCCGGCTTCTTGTGGCTGGGCTGAGATTCATTCGGTTTCAGAAAAGGACCATGCTAGGAAGGCCTTCGAGAGTCATTTCCCACCGCTGGGATTATCCCGAAGGAGCACACGCTACCAGTCGGGAGGAAATGGTTCCAGTCCTTCACAAAGATGAAAGGATATGAAGATGAGCTCTTCATTGCAGATCAGCTAAATTCCAAAATAGAAACAGCTCGACCATGAGGTCAGTCACAAAGACCACTGGGTTGGACCCCCAATATAAACAAACCAAGGAGATATAGGGGACCAAAAGCCCCAATCAGGTTTGCAGAAACTGGAGCTAACCAATAAGGAAAAGTCACTTTTCCTGGGCCTGCCTAACCCTATAAATACTCCTGACTCTGCCAGGCATCTTTGAGTCTCTTGCCCTCATGTCTTTGAGTTCTTTCAGACTTCCTTGCCCGTCCTGGATTCCATGTCTATGAGTTCGTCCTTTCTCTTCTCTTATGAAATCTGCCTTAATCTTCTGTGCATGTTCCGGTTTCAATCTTCGACTCCCAAATACAAGAACTTGGACATAACCCTCCCACCCCCAACAAGATGACAGTCTCTGATGGATGAATAAACCCTCTTAGTCAGGCCTGTTACTAATCTCCACCACCTGGGGGGAAAAGTGTCTATTTCTTCCTACATCTTCTCCAGGGCCCTGCTACTGTAAAATACACACTGGTCCTTTACACCCCTGCCAAGAACACATTTCTGCACCTCCCAGAAGCCCCTTCCTGCAGGCAGAATGTCTGCACTACCACGTTGAGTTGAACTCCTATGGAGACACTGGTGGAGTTCAGCCCGCTTGGTAACCCTCTCCCTGTCTGTCTTCACTGGGGCAGACAGTCTTAGTTACCAGCCCAACCAGCTGAGTCAGGCATTGAGATCTGCCACCTGCTAAGTATGTGAATCTGGAACAGGGCTGGGGGCAGAGCTGTGTTCTACAAACACCTGGGAAATGGAATCCCTTCCCCTTGGGTACATAGGAAGCCCCTCTCCGAGCCCAGGCATCACTAGGAAGGGGGGGAGGGGCATCCTCCTGTGTATGGATTCCAAAGGTTGAGCTTTTTCTTCTTTTCATGTGTATATGTGTAGGGATTGCACGAACACGTGTATATGATTGTTTGCATGTGAATGAGCACATGTGTGTGGATGCATATACCTGAGGGTGATACCATTCTTGGTTGCTCTTCTACCTTCCTGTCTCCAGTTAAACCCAGAGTATACCATTATTGCTAGCTGGCTAGCCAGCTTGCTCTGGGGATTCCTCGGCTCTGGCTTCCAGGGCTAGAATTACATGCAGGCTACTAGACCTACTAGCTTTTTTTTTTTTTTTCTTTTTTAATGGGGGACCTGGGTATCTGAACTCCTGACCTTCTGCTTTTCTGTCAGGTCCCAGAGGTTGGCCTGACTAGTATCTCTGACCCCTTGCTGGACATTGGGCACAGGGGCAGAAAGTTTCCACAGCTACTACAGACTGGACATCATGACCCCTTGTGGCCTTACCAGGAGACTGAAGTCCAAGAGGTCAATGAAGTTAATAGCTTGGATGAGGGTGCACATGGCCAGGACACATTCTGGAATTGTGCTGAGTCAGTGTGGCAGTCCTTAGCCATATCCAGCTGTTATATTTTGATGAGTTAAGAGGAAATGAAGTGAAAAAGTCTGTCAAGTGTTTCTTAATCACACAGGACCGGAGGCTGCCATGTTGGAAGAGCTCATGGACAGTTACATTATTCCAGAAAGATGTTGCGGTCTTCTTCTCTGGTCTAGAACTACAGTTCTCAGGCTTGGTTGTCCATCAGACTCACCAGGCAGCTTTTTACAAACATTGGTGTTGGGGCTGGGGAAATAGCTTAGTGTTAAAGTAAGTAAAGGGTCCTGAGTTTAGATCCCCAAATCCCATGTAAAAATGCCAGATGGATATGTTGTGGGTTTTTTTTTTTTTTTTTGTCTAGGTTCTTGTGTTCAGGAGTCGAAGATTGAGACCAGAATACGTGTAGATGATTAAGGCAGATTTTATTAGAGGAGAGAAAAAACAGAATTCAGGGACATGGAGTTCATGAGGGGCGAGATAGCCAAAGAAGTCTGGTAGGGTCAGGGATATTTACAGAGTTAGGTAGGCCCAGGAAAAGTGACCTTTCCTTGTTGGTTAGCTCCAGTTTTGGCAAATCTGATTGGTTTGCATTGGTCTGTTCCAATTGGAGTCCAGCCCAGTCCACCTGGTTTGGGGGGGGGAAACCTCATGGTCCAGCTGTTTCTTTTGAAGAATTTAATTGATCTACAATGGAGAACTCATCTCCACAGCGTTTTATCAACAGAAGGTTGGAGAAAGTTGACAACCTTATCTCTGTGGAGGATTAAAACCAGTTTCTCCAGATTTTCAGGGTGTGTTCCTTCTGGGTAATCCCAGCAGTGGGGGGACGACGACCTTCAAACACCTTCCGTGCATGGCTACTCTCTTCTCAAACTGCCTAATAAAAGCTGTTGTCTGTCAAAACTGGTGGTGCCCTGTAATTCTGGCCTGGAAGGCAGAGCCTGGGAAGGCAATAAGGAGTTGAGCAATCTAGGATGATTCCTGATGTTACCCTTGGGCCTCCAGAGGGACACACACTCCACTGCGCCCAGTGAGTGTATCTAGGTGCTGGTGTATCTATGTGTGAGGGTGTGTGTAGGTGTGTGTGTGTATAAAGAAGACGACACTATATATGCCTGTGGATGCCTAAGGGTGACTCTTAGAGCAAAAACCTAGATTGCCCTACCTTTTAATTTCTTCACTCTGGGAATTCCCAGGCCCTTTCCCCTACAATGGAGGTGCAGGCCTCCGCCACTTCTGCCCAGCAGGTTTGTGTGGGACCGGGATCCTGAATTCAGGTACTTCTATTTTCAAGACAGAGACTTAACCTTTGAGCCATCTCTCTTCAACTCAAGTCACCTCTTGTACACACACACACACACACACACACACACACACACACACGCACACAGGCAAGTGACGGTGGGCTGAGGATATAGCTCAGTTGATAAAGTACTTGGAATTGTTTAGCAAGCGTGAGTCCCTGGATTTGATCCCAGCACCAAACGAACCAGATATGGTGGTGCATGTCTGTAATCCCAGAACATAGGAGGCGAAGGCAGGGGGATCAGAAATGTAAGGTCATCTTCAGCTACAGCCAGAGGCCAGCCTGGGATATAGGAGACTCTTTTTGAACATGCTAATGATAAAGATAAAAGTTAAAAAAAAAAAACAAAACTAAAATCTGAGCTCCGCGTAGAGAGGCTGTGAACAGCAGCAACGCTGAAGGCTGCTGCTGCGCTATGTACAGGAAAAGTCCTGTGCTGCGAGCTCTGACTGTGTGTGAGCGTTTGCACCTCACTCTCTGCCATGCAGCATCCCCAAGGTGGGGGGGGTCATTCCAGCTGGCACGCCCTGGTCTATCCATCCCTTCTCTCTGGGCATCGTGAAAGAGTCCTGGCACCTCGGATGGGACTTCTTAAAGAGGACAGTGATCAGACTCTGGGATGTGGGTAGAAGGGCTTGGCACACAGAGGCATTTGACGTAGGTGGGTGGTGTGTTCTGTGGCTACTGACCAGCTCTAAGTTCTTGTACTTCCTAGAAACTAATCAAAGGGACCGCTGATCTAATGAAGCATTATTGCTAGGAATCTCGTGATAGTTTGAGTCATCCTCACTCCCCTCAATATGGAAAGAGGGACCCTCTGATGTTCCTACCACTGAAGTTTATTTTTTTCAAATTGTTACATTTATTTATTTATTTTGCATGCATGAGTCATGAGTGAGTGCGTGTGTATGTGGTGTGTGAGTGTGTGTGTGTGTGTGTGTGTGTGTGTGTGCGCGTGTGTGTGTGGTAGAAGATGCTATGTGTCCCTGTGGAGGACCAAAGGTGACTTTGGGAATCATCATGGTTTGCTTTTACCTCCTTTTTGCTTTACTCTGAGATTTTCCAGACTCCATCCACCAGGACCAGAAGTACAGGCAGCCGTCATTTCTGCCTGGTACTTTTTACGTGGGACCTGGGATCTGAACTCAGGA
Organism: Typhlomys cinereus; assembly: GCA_023101885.1. Classification (NCBI taxonomy): domain Eukaryota; kingdom Metazoa; phylum Chordata; class Mammalia; order Rodentia; family Platacanthomyidae; genus Typhlomys; species Typhlomys cinereus. Next base: position 167,294 of record JALPQD010000207.1, read on the forward strand.
CCTTCTGCTTGTGAGGCAGAGTCTTAACTCCTGGCCCATCTCTCCAGCCCCAGTGAAGGATTTTTTTTTTTAATTCACTGCAATGGGACTTGTTCTTTTTTTTTTTTTTTTTTTTTAGTTTTTTAAAAATTTTTTTATTATTATTTCTTATTTATTTAATTGTGTGTGTGGGGGGGGGGATGTGTGTGCGGTGTGTATGTAGAACCACAGACGAATTCGGGAACCACCATGGACGGCTCCACCTCCTCGTTTACTCTGCCCGGGGATTCACAGGCTCCGCCCTACCAGGACTAGAAACGCAGGCCGCCCCTGCTTCCCCCTGGCGTCTATATGTGGGGTCTAGGATCTGAACTCAGGACCTTCCGCCTGCAAGGCAGAGGCTTAACCCCTGAGCCACCTCTCCAGCCCCGGGACTTGTTCTTACCAGATGTGCATCATGGCTGACATACCGACATGCCCCCATAGACTAGGGAGGATCTCAGGAGAGAGAATTACATGCAGCGGAAACCTTAGGGGCCAGGGCTAGACAGATGAAGGGGAGTGTTCCTATCAATGGGTCTGCCCAAGGAAGGGCCACTTGATCTGCCACAGAGGCCTAAACTCCCAAGAGAGTAGACAATCCAAAGGGGACCCTGGGACCCATAGAAGCAGACAGGCAGGAAGGTGGGAGGGAATGGAATGGGTTGATGAAGGGAGGGGAGGGAGGGAGGGAGGAAAAGAAGGGGGCAGGGATAAATTACTCAATGTGTTTGTAAAACTAGGGGGAAAAATAACTTAGTTGTAGAAGTAGGAGGAGGATCAGGAGTTCAAAGACATCCAGCTGGAGGCTAACCTGGGCTATATGATTATCGCAAAAAGCCAAAACCTTCTTCATTGAGATCCATGATCCAAATCTCAAGCCTTCCTGGCCCTTAGAGCAGGTTTCCCAAGTTACGCTAATCCTGCCCCTTCTCTGCAGCTGCAAACCAGTCCTGGGCATCCCAGACCCCGTCGCAATCCCGGTGCAGCCTGGCAGTGATTCATCTGTTGACTCGGCGATACTTACTGTGCCCCTGCTTTGTCTGGGCCTTGTGCTGGGCGTGGCGGCCCAGTCACATATGCCCCCTGCAGCTGACACTCTCATGGGTAGAAGATGATGATACCAGGTGTGGCATCATCACTGCAGAGGTGGTAGCAGGAGGATCAGGGATTTAGGGCCAGCTTGGGCTACACTGAGAGAACCTGTCTCAAAAAAAAGAAAATGGCAACAATTAAGTCCAGTGTGTCAGATGGAGATAAGTCGCTGGAGGAAAATAAAGCAGAGAAAGGGGAGAGAAGAACTGATCCTCCTTTCCTTCTTTTTTCGTTCTTTCCTTCCTTCCATCCTTTCCTTCCTTTCTTCCTTCTTTCCCCCTTTTTTCTTTTGTTTTGAAATAAGGTCTTACCTAACATAGGCTGACCAGCCCATAACTCACTATATAGCTGTGGATGACTTTGAATCTCTGATTCTCCTGCCTTTATCTCCCAAGCGTTGAGATTACAGGCAGGTACCACTATATCTGGTTCAAGTAGTGGTGGGCGTAGAAACCAGGACTTCAAGCAGCCTCCCAACTGAGCTACATCCCCAGCAGGGCTGACATTTTAAACAGTGTGTGGTCAGAGAAGGCTACATCGGGGTGATGTTTGAGCAAGTCATGATGGAAGTGATGGGTTAGCCAGGTGGACACTAGTACTGGGGCGAGTGGCAGAGTCCTGAGATGGCAGCATGATTGGCACATTCTTGGTGAAAGAATGGTTTGAAGGCCACGGTTGGTGGTGCAGAAAGAGCTGGAGAAAGCACTAAGAATGGAGTAGGGAAGGTATGGGTTAGATCCTTGGCATACAGAAAATATGAAGTCACTTGCTTTGTATGAAGTGACAGCTCGACATCAAGCTCTGACATGAATTAATAGCTCATGGAATCTCCCTCCCCTTCTGAGGCACCTGTATTATGAATATTTTACAATTGAGAACACAGAGGCTGGAACAGGTGGAGTGACTCTTACTAGCTCGCCCAGCTGGGAGGTGGCAGGATCTGGATTCGTCCCCAGACCTGCCTGGCCCTGGGGACAAGTCCTGAGCTGCCTGGCTCTGAGTTTCAAGCCTGGGCTGTCAGCAGGTATAGAGGAGACTGCGGCATTGATGGGCCTTCCCTTCAGGTGCAGGCCGGGCTGAGCTGCAGGATGGTGTGTGATCTCTACCTTTCCCATTTCTGACTTCATCCTATCTGGGTACCCTTCGTCCTAGGGTGGGGAATAACAGTGGAATGAGAGATTCCTCCCGGTGGGCCTGTCTGTGGGCTTGGTACTAGGAAAGAGACTTGCCTGCTACAGGGAACTTGAGAAAGAAGTTTCCCTTACAGTCTCTCTCAATATTAAGATCCCCCTAATATTGAGGATTCTCCAACAATGAACCCTGCCACATGCAATTCAGTCTAATGAGGGTGACAAGGGGGTAAAGTTTCTATCCATTAAGGTGGGTTTTCCCCTCGTTCTTTTCTTGGTGGAATTTAGAAAGAGCTGGAGGAGATATGAAATTTGAGAAAAATTTAATGACTCACTTTGGAAAAAACCTCACATTTGAAAACCATTTCACAAAAGTTTCTCTGAATTTCATTTTTCTTTCCTTTTTCTTACTTGTTTTGCAATACTGCAGACTGAACCTAAAGACTCAGATATGCTAGGCAAGCACTCCACCGCTGAGCTGTATCTTCAGCTGCTGTGCTATGTCCTAAGATTTCCTTTTTACCTTTCATTTTGAAACAGGGTCTTACTAAACTGCCCACATTTGCACTGAGTTCATTCTGTACCTGGGGCAGGTGTTGAACTTATCTAGGAAGATCTTAGCCTCCCACATAACTGTAACTGTGATTTCAGGGCTGGGCCACTGGGCCTGCTTAAATTCAATTTTCTAAATGGTAGGTTCCTATAAACTGGGGGTATTCAACACACACACACACACACACACACACACACACACACACACTACTGCGTTAAGGGTAATGAGTAGTATGACTTAATATTCTAATTAAGATTGGAATAATGAAGCTGAGGATATAGGTCAGTTGGTAAAATTCTTGCCTAGCTTGAAGAAAGCCCTGGATTTGATCACCAACACTGCAGAATCAGATGTGGTGATTCAGGTCTGTAGTTCTAACACTTAGAAAGTGGAGGTGGCAGGATCAGGAACTGAAGGTCATCCTTGGCTACATAGGAATTGGAGGCCAGTCTGGGTTGCAGGACTCTGTATGAAAAAACAAACAAACAAAAAACCTAAAATAAAAGAACAGCTGACTATGAAAAGAAACTGGGAGTTCCTGGTAAGCTACAGCCACTAAATGATGTAGTTTATGAACTTGTAGTTATTCAATAAAGTCTGGTATTGTATACAAAGACACAAACAAGCCTGTTGTGCTTCTGGCATTGTGCATATATGACCCTGGCAAATAAAAGAACTGAATGACAGAAAGATTTAAAATTGTCTCTGAACAGTGATGAACATTTCTTGGGTGTATGTGTGCGAACTGACTTATCAGTTTAAGGATTTAGGAGCGTCTAAGTTAAATTCGTCTGAACATTTCTAATGTGTAAAGGAACCAAATCTATGCTGAATCGCAGTTAAAAGAGAAACAAATATATGTTCATTTCTTTTGTCTGTCCGCAAGATATTCTAGATCCAAACGCCAAAGACTTGCCCACATGCCAGCTCGTGCCCACTCCAATTTTTCCTGTCCTTACTGATGCAGGGACACACAGTCTCAGGCCCAGGTATGTGGTAAGAAACCTCAGGGCTTGGCCAGATTCGAATTATTGTTGGAGTCTGGACAAGTTAGCCTGCCCAGGAGGGGGTGATAGAAATTTCTCGAATCTTACAAAACATAGAGTTCAGGACAGTGGCAGGTTGGAGCGATGCCCATAGGAAAGCAGAGTGGAGGAAAGGTCACGGCGGAATCCAGAGCGCAGAAAGTGAGAAAGGACGGCCTCTGGTGGCGAAGCTCCAGATTTGATTTTTCTTCGTTTTTGACTACGGCTTTGTAGTCCAGGTTGGCTACGAACCCAAGATCTTCCTGCATGCGCCTCCCGGGTGATAGGATTGCATATACTTCTTTTAGGCATGCAATTTATAATGAAGGGTTCTGCCAAGGCTATGCTGCATCCCATTCCCTCATACAATGGGTAATTACAATTACAAATGGGGAAACTGGCCAGTCTTTTTTTCCTGATGATCGCACAGCCAATCAGGCGAGAACTAAGAATCGAACCTTGGTCTCTCCACTGCATGGCTGTGATTTTTCTGAAATGCATTCGGAGGGGCGAAATATTTTTAGAATTCACGGGAGATGGGTTAATTCGTTCTCAATAGGGCTTTAGCGGGCGCTTTAAGGAAGCATTAAACGCCCGCACACTTCCTTCCGGGATCGTTAAGGCCGTCGCTCTAGGCGACAAAGCTCGGTCCTTCCCGGGGCATCTTGGGAAATGTAGTTCTACCCTTTCCTCGGCTCCAGGACGTGGGCGGGCATAGAACTACACTTCCCGAAAGGCTGCGCGCCGTCACGTGGTTGGGGAGATGGGATGGTGGCGTGAAACCTTCTTCTAGGCCTTTTCTTTTTACGTTCTCAGGAAGGATGTGTGATGTCGAGCAGAAGTTTTTAACAGCGCAGCTTTTGGGTTACCTCGTCTGGCTGACAAGAGAGGGTTGGCCGGACCGTATACCTCCATTTCCGGTCGGAGGTTAAAAAAAAAAGCTAAGGCGCGGCTCCTTTAATTGAAGTGGGCGGGTCGCGGCGACGCCGTCAGCGTTGCTATTGGCGGCGTTTGGGGGCGCGGAAACTGAACCCGTACAACTGCCGTCGTAGCTGCTTCGCGATCCTCGGGAGTCTCGGGACCCGCCAACTCAGCCATGGCCTCGTCCAGCCAGGTAAGTCCCCGCAGTACTGGTCGTCGGATCCTTAGTCTTCCTGCAAGGATAGTGGGCGCCTGGCCGGCTGGAGCAGTGACTACAACAGCGTGGGACTCCGGGTCTTGGGGCGTCCCTCCCATCTGAGGTTGCAGCTTGGATGGGGAGCTGACCCAGAGTCCCTGGTGCCAGGGTCCCTGCTTCTAGGATTTGCATGTTAGCGGAAAAGACACGAGCATGGCCCGAATGTGGTGTGGCCTGGGACCACTGTGGGCCACTTGGGTCCTTATCTGAGCAATAGGTGACTGCTGAGTGGGCCTAGGTGGGGGCAGCAGACCAGTGTGTGCTGAACACGATCTTAACTTCTCTCCTAGTTCCAGGACATGAATTCTCCAAGTCGGTCTTTTTGAGAGGTTGCTTGCCAAGGGCCTGGCACTTTGTGTAGATGGTAATCTATGATGCACCAGGGGCCTTGGCAGAGCAAGTTTGGTACTTTCTCCACATCCACCCCCAAAACTGCCCTGTGGCGAGAACTGCATCCAGGCCTGCATCCAGGGAACTACTTAGGCAAGAGGGTATTGGGAAGTTTCCAGTATCACGCCTGATCTTGCTCTGCCCACGGAGCCAGGGATACCTCATTCTTGTTTCTCCAAGACATTCGGGTGCACTTGCTGCCGAGTCGAAGCCCTCTTGCCCATCTGCCGTTCCATCTGCTGAAGGGGATGGTCCTGCAGCTGTGTCGGGGGTGGAGCGGGGCATAGGGCCTCTGAATCTTTGTTCTGGGTACAGCTTTGTGGAGAATGGGTGACTTTGCTCCGCCGTGGGGACGTACTCTTACAAAGAGTCTTTGCTGGACTCCTTGCAGCACCCAAAATGCTCTTTTGATGGTTTCGGTGTTTGAGGTAGAAGGAGATCATCGGCTGGCTGGGGTATGACCCCTGTTGAGACGAAAGCTGCTTTCCGATGGGGAGAGTCTCCAAAATATGCTCTCCTTTGTCTTTCTAGGCAGTGTCCTGAGTGTCTTTCTGTTCCTCTGGATTTAGAGCAAGAGAACATAATAGTGGGGTGTCACAGAGCAGGGGGTGTTCTGTTCAGAGATGGCTTTTGAGTTCATTAACTAGTCCAAGGTGGGTGAAGGGTATAGAACTTGATCCTGAGATGGAATGTTCTGAAAGGCCTTTTTTTCTATTTGGGCTTTAAAAAACATTTATTATTCTCAGTGTGTGTGTGTGTGTGCAGGCCCAAGGGTGATTTTGGGAATCAGTCTGATTGGTTCTACCTCCTGCTTGCTTTGCTCTGGAGTTTCCCAGGCTCCATTTTCCAGGACTGGACGTACAGGCCGTTGCCATTTCCACCTGGTGTTTTTTATGTGGGATCCACGATCTGAACTCAAGACTTTCTGCTTGCAAGACAGAGACTTAACCCCTGACCCTCTCTCTGGCCCAGACATCTTTCATTTTCAGGTGGTCTTTCAGGAATATTTAATAGTTTTTCCATACAAGTCTTAAACTTGTTCTTTTGTTCAGCTGTTTCTAAGCACTTTTTTCTTTTTTAAAAAACATTTATTTATTTGAGAGAGAGAGAGAGATGTGTTGCATCAAAGAGACATGCTTGCATGCCGCAGTGCATGGCTGCAAGTCAGAGGACAACTTTCAGAAGTCAATTCTCTTTCCCCATATGGGTTTCTGGGAATTGAAATCAGGTTGCCAATGCACATTAAAGGATTCTCCGGGGATTGGGGAGGGAGGGATGAGGGGAGGGGGAGCAGGGGGTCGGGGGGAGGAGGAGGGAGGGAGGGAACTGGTGTACCTATTAAGTTTGTATGAGCGGAAATAATAATAAAAAATGTTAAAAAAAAAAATCAGGTTGCCAAGTTTGCAGGCAGGCGCTGTTGCTGTTGAGCTGTCTCACTGGCCCGCTTGCGTCCTTCCCTCCCTCCCTCCCTCCCTCCCTCCCTCCTTCCCTCCCTCCCTCCGTCCTTCCTTCTCTCCCTCCTTCCTTCCTTCCCTCCCTCCCTCCCTCCTTCCTTCCTTCCTTCCTTCCTTCCTTCCTTCCTTCCTTCCTTCCTTCCTTCCTTCCTTCCTTCCTTCCCTCTCTCCCTCCCTTTCTGCCTCTCCCCTCCCCTCCCCTCCCTTCTCTTTTCTTCCTCCTCCTCCTCTTTAAGAAAAGGTCTTGGGGGCTGGAGAGGTGGCTCAGGGGTTAAGCCTCTGCCTTGCAGGTGGAAGGTCCTGAGTTCGGATCCTAGACCCCACGTATAGATGCTGGGCAGAAGCGGGGGCGGCCTGCGTTTCTGGTCCTGGTAGGGCGGAGCCTGTGAATCCCAGGAGAGAGTAAACAAGGAGGAGGTGGAGGCGTCCATGGTGGTTCCCAAATTCGCCCGTGGTTCTACACACACTCACATACATACACACGTGCACACACACACATGCACGCACAATTGAATAAATAATAAAAAGAAAAAATTAAAAAAAGAAAAGAAAAGGTCTTGAAGCTCAGCTGGCCCTAGACTTACTATGTAGACCAGGCTGGCGTTGAACTCATACTTTTGACTCAGTTTCCCAAGTGCTGGGATTATAAGTGTCATCCTGTCCAGCCTAAATGTTTCACTTTAAAAAAAAATCAGGGCACCCTAGCTCCTCATGGTACTCAAGGTGTCATGAGTTCCTTTTCCAGCTGCCTGCTTCTCATGGAGGCTCTCTAGCCCCTCATGGCACTCCATGTCTGGAGTCCATGAGTTCCAGCCTTTCTCTTCTCTAATAAAGTCTATCTTAATCTTCAAAAAAAAAAATAAATAAATAAAAAAAATAAATAAAAAAAAAATCATTTTCCACTTTGTGTGTGTGTGTGCATGTGTGCATGTACTTCTGTGTATTCATGTGGGATGTAGTGAATGTATGTACCATACAGGTGCAGTGTGTGTGTGCGTGTGTGTGTGTAAACCAGACCCCATCCTTTGGTGTCTCCCCTAGTCGCTCTCCGCTTACTTCTTGGGACAGGATCCTGTGAAACTGGAACTCACCGTTGGGGTTGGCTGGCCTGTCAGTGAGCGCCAGGGGTCCCCCTGACCCCCCCCCCCCCCGTGCTAAGGTTACAGATGGTGCCATTGCACCCGACTTTTGTGTGGTTGCTGGGGATCCAAACTCAGGCCCTTGTGCTCCGTGTGTACTGACGGAGCCCCCATGAATTCTCTCCTTTTTTATTTTTTAAATCACTTACTGCCGATAGGTGTAAGTGCCCTGTGGGTGTGGGTGCTGATTCCATACCCTGCCTCCTTGCTGAATACACGTGTTCTCGTAGTTTTCAGTGGACTCCTTGGGGTTTCTCTACCATAGTAGGGCATTTTCAGCACCTGCTGTTGTTGGAGGGGGAGTCTGCGCCCAGGGAAGCCCCTTCCTCACCCATGTGACCTTGGCTCTCCCGCAGGAGGACCCTTCACTGGAGAGACATTTCAAGGGCCACAGAGATGCCGTCACCTGTGTGGACTTCAGTCTCAACACGAAGCAACTGGGTAAGAGAAGCCTCCGGCCTGACTCCAGGTCATTGCCTTTCCACTGGGAGGTGTGGTAGACGCTGAGGGTGCCGCTGCTTCCTCTAACCCGCGCCTTGCTTCTGCCGCCAGCTTTCTAGGCCCCGAGTTTTGTGAGCTACATTTTGCATGAAATGTGAGGCTTAGAGAGGTTAGGAGCTTCGTCAAGGTCTTACAGCCCGAGAGGGGGTGGGGGAGAGGCAGCCCGCCAGGCTAGGATCTAGATTTTCCCAATCCTGCCACCCCCTGGGTCTCTCTACAGGGGCTCTGAACAGTGGCCCCTTTCCTTGAATCTTGGATTCTGTCATCCCCAGTAAGATGGCACACTTGTTACAGAGACCCCCATGAGAAGGATGCTTAATGAAACCAGCTCCCTACTCCACCCCATCACCACCCCCACCCCCACCCCCACCCCCGCCCTCACTGGGCTGGGTGCTCCCCTTCCTGTGTATCCAGGGGTGTCCACACGAGCCTTCCTGGCTGCAGCCTCCTCACGCCATGGGGGAGGCTGGTCCCATCCCACCGTCTCATGCCAGAGACTTTTGGTCTCATGGGAGCCGTCAGCAGAGGGAATCGGAGCCATGTGTTGGTTTATCCGTGGCTTTGAGGGCTTGTTGTGGAGTTGGGCCCTTTAATAAAAGGCCCTTGTGCCACACTGGCTCCCCGGATTGGGAGGACTTGCCTGGTGCCCTCGGGATCTCAGTGGGGAGACTTAGGTGGCACGGGGCCTCCGTCCGTCTGGTTCCTCTGTCTCCTGCTGCACGGGGAATTGCCACAACTCTCCAAGCTCCAGACCAGCAGCGCTGGGGTGGGCTGTACCCGCGGTGGGGACACCCAGTGGGGTGCCCAGGAAGGTGGAGCTGGCCCCTCCTCGAGCCCCACGCCCAGGGAGGCTCACGGGTCAGCACCACCACGCTGCCCACTCTCCTCAGCCAGCGGCTCCATGGACTCCTGCCTCATGGTCTGGCACATGAAGCCCCAGTCCCGCGCCTACCGCTTCACGGGCCACAAGGACGCTGTCACCTGTGTGAACTTCTCCCCCTCGGGACACCTGCTTGCCTCAGGCTCCCGGGACAAGACCGTTCGCATCTGGATTCCCAACGTGTGAGTTACAGGCTTAGAGGGGCTTGATGGAGGCGAGGGGCCTCGTACAGAGCAGCCCCCGGCTGGTGGTCTGTCCCAGGCAGAGACATAGGCCCCCTGAGGAGGTGCCATCAGAGGCCGGGGCTTCGGTTGGACCCTCCTCCAGGACAGGAGGGGTTCTGGGTCACCCTGAAGAGACTGCTACCCGGGGCTGCTCGCCTGTGGGTGGAGGGGGAAGAAGCACCGTGTTCCTGTGGGGAAATGCCAACCTCCCCTTTTGGAGGTGCTGGGGGCTCAGGTCTGGAGGGGTGTGTGAGAGACGGAGAGATTTCGTGTGCTCTCGGGCCCTCGTGTTTCTGCGGGTTTCTCATCTGCACGTCTGTGTCACAGCAAGGGCGAGTCCACCGCATTTCGTGCGCACACGGCCACAGTGAGGAGTGTCCACTTCTGCAGTGATGGCCAGTCCCTTGTGACGGCCTCTGATGACAAGACAGTCAAGGTGTGGTCGACCCATCGCCAAAGGTTCCTGTTCTCCCTGAGCCAGCACATCAACTGGGTCCGCTGTGCTAAGTGAGCATTTCCCATGGGGAGCCCTGAAGGCCTGAGGTCGAAGGGTCAGGGAGAACCTCTTAGGGGTTGAGGGGTCAGGGAGAACCTCTTAGGGGTTGAGGGGTCAGGGAGAACCTCTTACGTGTCCGTCAGTGAGTGACCTCGGGCAAGTAGCCGCCCTGTAATGTTCCTGACCTTACGTCGGTAGGAATGGTCGCGACGCTGTATTTGTTGGAACGTTTCTCTCAGCTCCTGCACGACACATGTCAGCCTGTTGTCAGCGTGATGACCTGCTGTCTGCTGTCCTGGCCCAGCACCAGCAGGATCCCCCTGTCCCTTCTCTTGTAAAGAGAGAGACGGAGACAAGGAGAGTGAGGGGAAGCGAGGGGGGAGAGAGAGAAACACATACCTGTGTGGGTAGAGATCAGAAGACAACTTTTGGAATTCAGTTCTTCCTTCCCCCACGCAGGCTTCGGGGGATGCGAGCAGGAGCCCTACCCTCCAAGCCGTCTCACTGGCCCCCCTCCGCTTCTTAGACGAGCGGTGTCAGTCGCTTCTGTCAGTGCTGCCCCTTAGTTCCTCATCGTTCCCTGGACAGTTGTGCCAGCTAGCTGGCATCATTCTGTTCTGTAGAGAAGGAGGCCGGGGCTCAGCACAGCAGTGTCTCGCCTGGCGAGTAGGCGTCAGACGTGGGTCTGGAATCCACGCCTGCGTCTCTCCAGCACTCAGCTTTGCCCGCTTTCCTCTGGTTTGCCCTCCTCGGAGCTTGATTGTTCCCCAGGCTGCCAGTTGGGGCCTCGAGCTCCAGGAGGGCTTGGCGTAGGAGGCAGGGCTGTGCTCTTAGGGTGCCAGGCCGCTGAAGGACTCCAAGTCCAAGAGCTGGAGGCACAGATCCACCTGCCTGTGGCTTGACCCATTCCCTTGGGCAGAGCCGTCAGCTGCAGAGCGGGGGTTAGGGTTAGGGTGGCCTAGAGACACTAGGAAGCCGTGACAGGCAGAGGTGGGGGCAAGTTCCTTGTTCCCAGGACAGCCCCCCTTTTGTTCCTTCTCTGAGAGGCCTCATGGTCACAGACCTAAGAACCGGAGGGACTGGTCAGCAAAATGGGTGTCGTGCCCACAGTAGGCCTTGGGTGGTAGTTCCTAGAGCCCCCATTCCTCTTGTTGACCAGCTGTATTTTCCTAATCCAAAGGACATGGGAACAAGGTAATTGCAACTACTGAGGACTCTGGTCACCTTCGCACTAAAGAGGACACCGGGAGGCGCCGGCTGTGTTGCCACATCCCGGGTGCCTGCTGGGCTTTGTTTGGTTGAGTTTTGTTTTATTCGTGCTGCTCCGTGTCAAAGAGAGGGAAGCCACCTGCCGGTGTCCGAGCAGGACACGTCACCCTCGTGGTTCCTGTGGTGGCGCCCGCTTACACGCGCAGCATGTGGGAGGCGGCAGCAGACAAGTGCGAGGCCAGCCTGGGCTTGATAGAGAATTCCAGCCCCATGGAATGAGACTTTGTCCCAAACGAACAACAGGCAAGCCCGGAACAGCTGTGGTCGCAGCACACGGAGGCACCGGGGGTCTGTTGCCAGCAGTGCGCCTCTCGCCCGTCTCACTTAGGTTCTCCCCTGACGGGCGGCTCATCGTGTCTGCCAGCGACGACAAGACCGTGAAGCTGTGGGACAAGACCAGCCGGGAGTGCGTCCACTCGTACTGCGAGCACGGCAGGTGAGCCCGCGGAGGCCCGGCGGCTCGCTGCTGTTTGAACGTGCTATGCATTTTTGCCCGTGAAATGCAGAGTTCAGTCCATCCCACGCCACATGAAACAGGAGTCTTTAGCCTGAAACCACGCAGTTCTTTGGGCTTCTTTTCCCTTCGCTTTCTCATCCTCAGAGTTACAGTGTGTCTCTGAGCAGCAGAACTCAGGAGTTTAGCTTTTCTAGGTTTTTAGGACCGTGTCTTCTTCATGGTTGGCTGGGCTCACAGGCCTGAATGTCACGTGTGGCATATTGAGGGCCCTTGGCCTGTCTCTCAGAGATAGGTGGGCATCAGCTCTGAAGCCCCGCTGTGCCTGCCCACCCACACCACAGCCACAGGGCTGCCTTGGCGCCAGTCCCACTAGGGCGCAAGCTTCCACTCTAATGCTCCCCGAGCACCAGGCTGGCCGAGGGTCTGAAGACCTCTTCTCCGCTTGTATTTAAAGGCCAGTGGCAGCTGGACATGGAGACAGGCCTGTGCTCTGGCACTCAGGAGGCGGGTAGGGGAGCCGCAGAGCAAGATCCTGTCTCGAGAAATAAGGAAGGCTGGAGGGTTTGGGGGAAGGGAAAAGAAACCAAGGAAGAAAAGAGGGAAGGAGGGAAGGAGAGAGGGAGGGAGGGAGGGAGGAAGCGGTACATTGATGGCGTTCATGGCCCCCAGCAAGTCCAGGGTTCTCACATAGCGTCTTATATTCTTCCTCGGCCATCTGGTAAAGAAACGAATCCCGGTTGAGGGAAATGATATGTAGGGATGGGACCCTTCTGGGTCTGTCCTGGCTCGGTCCTGGCCTGGGAGACCTGTGGCCCGTGACGCCTCTGTCTTTCCAGCTTCGTCACCTACGTGGACTTCCACCCCAGCGGAACCTGCATCGCCGCCGCCAGCATGGACAACACGGTGAAGCTGTGGGACTGTGCGGACTCACCGGCTGCTGCAGCACTACCAGTGTGAGTGTCGCACAGTCTCCCCTGCTCACAAGCAGCCACCATGACGCTGTGCAGGGCGGGGCCCAGGGCAGCCCCCAGTCGGGAGGCGTCCTGCGGGTGTTGGGTGGCCAGGATGAGGAGTCTGGTGTGTCCTGGTTTAGAATGTTGATTGAGAAGTGGGACGTGGTACTTCTAACAAGTCTGTTGATACCCAGCTAGGCAATGCCATAGGCTAGGAGTCTTCCAGAGGGCAACTTCTTGGGCTACCCTTGCCACTCAAGTCTCTGTGGTGGAGTTGACTTTCCATGGAGGTAAGTGTTGGTGGTACATTGGCCCCCTCAGGCCTTATGTTCTCCACAGATCTCTCCAGAGCTTTGAGCCGTGCGGAAGGTTGACTTAGCCAGGCCTGGGGCTGGGATTTAACTATGGCGCCTTGCAAGGGCCATGACCCAAGAGGGCGAGAGTCAGAACTCTCCGTTCCCCAACATTCTCAACGAGCACTTCCTGGCTGCCTTTGAGACACTGCAGAGCAGCATTTTCTTGGGGTAACAGGTTAGCAAGCCTTCCAGGAATGGGGAGAGGATCCTGGTCCAGAGCAGGAAGTAGAATACATTTTGCAGGTGGTGCTGGAGAGTTGGAATTGATTCATGTTAGGCATAGAGCGTGTCTGGCACAGGCTGCCTGCTTAGTCTCCGTGCCATCCGTCGGATTGGCCAAGGCCTGCAGTACCCCGCGTCTCCACCAGATGGCAGGGCTTAGCCACAAGAACCAGATCTTTGCTGTTCCGGGAGTCTTGGCATCTGTCATGTTCTTTGAGAGGCTTCCAGAACAGAGCAGCGGTTGGGAGCCTTCCACTTAGAGTCCACTTCCACTTGGAGAGATGTGGTTCCTCTTTTCTTTAGGCTTTAAGGCTTTTCCTCTGGGCCAGGCCTAAGTTCAGGGCCAGATATGGTTTGTTTTCACATTAGTTAGTGAAGTGGTGGACAGAGCAGGGAGGGTTTAGGCGGGGATAGACGCAGCAGGAAGGTGAGGTGGCAGTGCAGTGCCCAGGAGCGCAGCTGCGTACCCTGCGAAGTGGGCAATAGTAGGATCTTCCTCATGCAGTGATGTGGTTGATGGGAGAGTCCACGTGTCCGCTTGAGGATTATAACGCAGGCCTCAGTGTGTGGCTTGTGCCACATGAGACCTGACGCTGAGAGGAGAGGGTCTCTGGGTGACTCTGAGTGTTCTGCTCTATTCCTGATGGGTCGGGAGCCTGGCCTAGTAGTCATGAGGTGGAGCAGCAGGTACCCATCAGGGAGAGCCTGAATGCCATCTCTAAATCCTTGTTCACATACTAGTGGCTGGCAGAGCTTGGACCTGTCACTCAAGAAGCAAGGGTTGCAGTGCATTGAGAGGACGTGTTAGTGTTCTGCTCGGATGGGTAGCTCCCACCCTGGTCACTGGTGCATAGACTTGAAACGAGGGTAGGCCTCGGGTTGGGGAGCAAACAGGCCCCGCTTGAGAAGAGACAGAAATCAATGCTGTGGGGTGGACAACTGGGCCCTGTGATCTGGGGCATGAGAAGGACTGATGCCATATCCTAGGCCCTTGAAGTTGAGGGCCACTGAAGAGAAAGATCCCAAAGCCACGTGGGGGGGCGTAATAAGCCTCATGCTCCTATGTGGAGCGATGGAAAGAGCAGAGTCAGAAGGTGGATGGGGCCTCGGGAGGGACCAGTCAGTGGAGTGAAGCAGAGAAGGCAGGAAGGAGGCGCCTGTGTTCTTCAGGGAGGGGCGTGGCAGCAGGCAGAAGGAGAGTCAGCGTTGGCAGGGCTGGGAGGGGTGTGGATTTGGTGAGGTCAGGGCCAGGATCCGCACACAGCCGGCCACAGGTTCTGCTGAAAGCTTTCAGTCGGCTTTCCTGGTGTCCTGCCTCTGGGGTGAAGCTCCTTAGCAAGCCACAGCGTCACACTTCCCAGCCGTCCTGCTGTCCAAGGCCTGCGAGGCTTTGTGCGGCCTGTGTACACGGTCAGGTCCTCGAGCTACAAGGCTGTGGCACCTGGTGGGTGTTCACAGGAGACCAAACTCATCCCCTCGCTCCAAGGCTCCTCTTCAGGGGCTCAGTGAGCTAGCTGGTTCTGAACTCATGGTGTGTGGGGGTGCATCTCTATCCTGAGTGGATGGGGCTCTGTTTAGGTCTGTGCAGATCTGGGGGCTCCCTGGAGAACTGTGCAGTGAGACCCTATTAGCTAGGAATCTTCCACCAACTCAGTGTACCAGTGGGTTTCTTTGGAGGCTGATCCCCAAAAGGGGCTCTCAGCACTGTGGGAAGCAGACATCTGACCCTCTTCTCTCTGAGTCCTCACAACTCAGTTAGACGTGGGGTTGTCCCGATGTCCCCGGGTGTCTCTGGACAGGCACCAGGCACTTCCTAAGTGCTTTTTGGCTGCGAAGCTTTTGGGCTCTTCAATGAAACTTCAGTGCGTGTCCAGTGTCCCATGTCCTGCGTCCTATCCTGAGCTGGATCGTTGGAGTAAAGCCTGCCGAGGGCTTTGGGTTCCAGCCTGTAGCTAGACCCTTTGTCTCGGGCCAGCTGACTGGTCTCCCAGGCAAGGAGGGTCTTGGCTCTGGCCTGTCACTTGGGGAGCAGTTCTGACTCCCCAGTTCAGTGAGGATCTGACGTGCTGGTGGAGCTCGGGAGCGCCCATCCCACGGAGGTGGTGAAGCACCATATGCTCCCCGCCCACGTTAAAGCTGTTGAGGCATCTGCGCAGCAGCCCCCGCCCAGACCCCAGAGCGAGCCTCGTGGTTTGCAGGCACGCATGGGGCCCCGATGCAGCGCCGGGTGCCGGCGAGGCCGTTACGCTCCTTTTACCCCCAGGGTGTGTGAGTCTCACCCACGGGCATGTAGTTGGGAGCCAGGTCCAGCTCCAGACCCCGGGCCGTCCGCCCACCGTCCCCACGGGGGCTCGTTCCCAGGAAAGATCATTTCCTGGACTGCAGCAGATTGGCCTGGCCCTCTCCAGAAACTTCAGCTGGGATTCTGACTGCTGCGTCCCCTTGTCCCGAAGAGTTCTTCCGGCACTTCCTCCCTACCCGGGTGCGACTGTGAGGATTGAACTAGGATTGAACCCAGGGCCTCATGCACGCTAAACGCATGCTCCATCAGTGAACCACACCCCAAGCCCAGTCAGTAATTAGCAGGCCAGGGCTGCACCCCTTTCTTGGTGTTTTGAGACCGAAAACATTGATTGTGAGCAGTGCTGCAGCCTACCAGTTCTGGCCAACCTCTTCACTCTGAAGTGGGCATGTACGTGGTCCTTGCAAGGAGGATGATTTCAGGCGTCCTCAGTGCTAGTATCAGGACGCTCCGATACGACTCCAAAGCCCCTTGGAAACCCAGAGCCGCCAAGTCATATATCACCATGAGGAGTTATGCTGGGCACTTGGAAGTGAGTTGACGCCTTTGTGGCAGGATGTGGAGATGAAGTTTAGTCCTGGCATGGTCTGCCCTAGAAAATTCCGTCCTCCCTGAGCACCGAGTCATGCTCTGGGACCCTTGGCTAGTTTGGAGTCCATCAGATTTGCCAAAGACCTCTGCACACAGAGCGGTGTAGGTAAAGGGAATCGCGGGTGCCAAGGTCTCCTTTATAGTTACCGTTGCCCAGAAGCTGCAGCCGGTTCTTGGTGTCTGGAGGCAGAGGCTGCATCGACCGTGCCAGCCTGGCACTGAGGTGGCGTTCCCGCTCTGTGGAGCCAAGCCAGGACTTTGCAGCTGCTGCCTGCATGGCTGCCTGTCGTGTCACTGATAGCTGCCGTGAAGACGCGGCAGCCTTGGAGTTGACGAAAAGTAGATTATTCCTGGACAGTCACAGCTCCGGGCAATGTGAGGGGAAGCCCTTGAGGGGCAGCGGAGTGATCCGCTGGTTGTCAGGCAGGGATGGTTCCTGAGGTGGGCCCTGCCGTTCCACCTCCTCGGGGCTAGAGGAGCTGAGTTGGCGGCAGGTGAGTAGACCAGGCGGGAGAGCTGGCAGGGGTAAGGGGTGAGTCCAGTGTCTGACATCTGCCAGAGCCTGGCACACCAGGCTGAGCCCTCTCTGGAAGGAACCGGCTCTAGGTGTTGGGTATTCCCGGCATTTGTGGTGGAGTAAGGGCTTCAGTTCCCTTCCCATGGGGGCAGTTCTCTCCCTGGGGTGGGCCTGGTCAGGGGGAGCCACCACGCGGTGTCCCCCACACTGACTGCTGCCCTCCTGGTGTCAGCTCAGCCACCATTTCTCCATTGCTTTGTCTCAGATCAGGCAGGGGTGACCTTCATTTCAGGACAGGCTGAGGGGTCTCTGTGCTGCCTCAGGTGTGGGCTGCAGGGACCCTGAGATCCCCTCCAGGCTGTTTCCTGGAATTGGTGGCTTTGGCATGTGTTGTTCCAGATATAAATACCGCCTTACGTAAAGCCTTGGCTGTCTCCCCCAAATGTGCTTGGGAACATGTCTCCCCACTCCCTAGCATGTCAGTGCATCAGAGGGGCTCCCCACACCCCCGTGGGCTCTGCTGAGGGCTGTGTTCACAGTGGGTATGTTTACTGGCCTCAGCGCACAGCTGTTTGTGGCGATGCCAACTGTAGAAGCGCGCTTATGCCAGTCTCCCTGTTTCCTCATGGGGGCGGTGGAGGTGGGGGAGGCCCTGACCCTTTCCTGTGTAGCATTCTGCGAGGCCCGGAGAGCAGGTCCACACGTTGGCTGTGGCTTTGCTTCTTCCGTGTGCACTGCCCGGCCTCTGTCAGCTCCGCACCGTGCCTTACCGCAAGGGGTGGCCATAACCCTTGGGCTTTTGAACACCTAGCCTGAGCAGCTGCTCCCCAGCCCGTCTGAGTCCCACTCGGTGTCAAGCAGGACCGAGGGGCTCACTCAGCTCAGCCCCCGCCCGCCTGGTGGAGCTCGTGACACTGAGGGAGACGCAGTCCTGAGTCTCCCAGCTGCACAGAAAGGTGAAGAGTGAACTGTGTAGGGGTCTCGTTGCTTCGGAAGGACAGATGAAGGGATCCTGCAGGGAGGGCAGGAAGCGTCCCAGAGGAGGTGACTTTGAATGAGGACCTTTTAGGTCAGGAGAAAAGGAAGGCAAGAGTCTCCCAGACTTGTTGGGAACAAGGGGTGACGGCGTCACAGCTGGAAAGTCATCAGTGACGAGTGCAGAATGCCTGGCGGCTTGGACAGAGATGGTGGAAAAGGAACCAGGGACAGAGTTGAGCTGCTGAGCCAGTGAAGGGAAGGGCCGGGCGGGGGGACAGGTACAGTCGTGCTCGGGGCTCCGGGCTCACCTCGTGAGCGCTATCTGGCAGCCTCCCCAAACCTCCCCCGACAGTGTTGGACAGGCGGAGAAACCAGCTCAGTGCAATCAGCGTGCTTGCTCCATGAGGTGGGTCAGTGGGGAGCCCGGGTCCCCCTGGCTCTGAAAACATCTCAGTCGTCTACTTTTTGTCCCCGGACAGCAGCATCGTGTTAGCGTTTCCCCCAGCAACAGATTATAAAGCGTCAGGCATCTCTTGTGTTCCTGCTTCGCTGCTGGGCTTGTGGAGCAGTTCAGGGGTCACTTGGGCCTGGGAAGGCTGTGTGGGGCTCCCCTACCTCCTGACTGGTGCTCTGGCCGTCAGGCTCGAGCTGAGGCGCCGCTGCCTCTGGCTGCCCGTCTCGGGCCCACCTATGCCGGGGGCCTCCCGGCCCGCAGCTGACGGCTGTCCTCCCTCCAGTGCATAGCGCCGCCGTGAACGCCCTCTCTTTCCACCCATCGGGAAACTACCTCATCACAGCCTCGAGCGACTCGACGCTGAAGATCCTGGACCTGATGGAAGGCCGGCTACTCTACACGCTCCACGGGCATCAGGTAAGGGGCGCGGGCACAGAGTGGGCAGAAGCCCAGCCTCCGCACCAGTGCAGGACTGCAGTCCCATCCCAGCCTGGCAGTGCAGTGAGGTGCATCAGTGGTCCTGCTGCCAACAGGAGTTTCGTCCGTGACCTTGGCTGGCGACTGGCGCTGGACCTGAGCCTGAGAAGGGGTGAGGAAGTCAGTTGGGAAGGATCTGTGGTGAATGACACCGTCTCCGAGTGGCCTCAGGCACCCTTGGTGTAGTGGTTGAGGAGAGAGCCCCGAGTCACCATCAGAGTTTCTAGGGTGCTCTGACATCAGTGACGCCACGAACAGAAACACGACGCGTCCATCAGAGGCTGGGGCGAAGGAGGGATCTGCATGCCCTGGAATGCAGCCGGAGAAGCAGAGGCCTTCTGTCTGAGTGTTTCCAAAAGCATCTGGCACGTGGACTTCCTAGGGGGACGATCGCTGTGTGTGGCCCCTGTGAGTCCCCAGAGATGGGCTGCACGCAGCTCTCAGCAGAGCTGGCCTGGGTTCAACTTCTCATACCACCTCACCAGGAATTGTGTCAAAAGTGTCTCCTACTAAACAGATCACTTATCACAATGTCGCCTATCGGTGTATTGCACAAATGGGGCAGGGCTGTGGATTCTGGGATTTTAAGTGTGACCCCTTCTCTAAGCAGAGGTCAGGCAGGATGAAGAGTGGAACAAATTCTCAAGGACTGAGGAAGGTAAAGGGGCTGGGACTCCTCTCTTTTAGCTGTCAGCCAGATGGGGGTCTCTCAGCTGTGGTTTGTGATCCTGTTAATTTCTCATGGAGCCTGTTGCTATGAGTCAGGTGTGGACACAAACTGTCTGTTCTTTCTTGAGACCTGGAGGTTTCTCACTGACCCCAGCCCAGAAGCAGGGACATGCCAGTGTTAGGATCCCCCTCCGCATGGGCCGCCACAGAGAGTAAAATATGCGCAGGCCGGGCTGGGGTGACCGTAGAAACCTGCTGGGCACCGCAAGCCAATGGCTTAGATCCACGTGTGACTGGTTTGGGACCCTACAACCAGGAAGGCACGTGGGAGCCACGAGGTGCCGCCACACAAGCAGAATAAAAGCACGTCTGAGAAGCAACACACGGGCAGGTGCGTGTTGAACGGTCATCCAGAACTGTCCTGTTTTGCGAGCTCTCTCGAGCAGCTGTCCTCTCAGCCTGAGGACGCTTCAGTTGGCCTGGAAAGTGCCACTCGCGGTGTTCTGCGTTATCCAGCGCAGAAAGACAAGCCTGTTGACATCATTCTCTCTGAGAAGTGAAACGGGGGCTGTGGGTATCTCCTGGTGAGGCTGCATCTTCTGTGTTCAACCTAGACATGTGGGAACTAGGCTGAGGGACAGCTAAGAGTTTGGGGTGTGGAGAACAGAAAATGGCTCCATGAAGTCACTGCATCATTTCTGGCTCAAGGCACCAAGCTCACAGTGCCAGAGGAAGGAATAAATAGCAAGCGTCGGTCTCCTCTGCTCAGCTCTGCTCCCTGACTCACTAGGGCAGACTCGGGAAGATGAAGTGGAGGTCAGGGTCTCACCTGGCCTGGGCAGTTGGGGGCCTGTAAGGGACGTCAACAGAGCAGAAGTGACAGAGTTGAGTTAGGAGCTCAGGACGGGCAGGCGGAGTCCTGGGAAATACTTGGAGGGTGGAGTGAAGGTGAGCGAGTCCCACCTGCCTTCGTCAGTGCCGCTTTGGTGACAGTGGGCGTTAGTATGAGACTCAAATACTTTTCTCTCCTGGCCTCTGACCTAAGTTCACATGGGATTGGCTGTCACTGGTTTTTAGGGGTTTCCCTTTTTGTGATTCTAGGGTCCAGGGTACCCCGAGCTCAGCTCGCTCAGTTCTCTTGGCTGGTTTGGGAAGGCGTGGCTTGTCCAGACCCCTCCCCATCTCTGTGCTTTCCTTAAGCTCGTGTCTCTCTAAAGATGTGTGGCTAGGCCTGTCCTGTTTGGGGCCCAAGGCGCACAGCCTGGCAGCCCTATTCCTGATCCCTTGTCATCTCTGCAGTGCTGGGATCTGTTTGAACTTTCTTTTGGAGTGCTTACTGATGATTAAGTGCCATCCAGGTTGACATGTCCAGTCCTGGGGATCAGGCGTGGGTGTGAGTGGAGGGGAAGTGCTGTCTGAGAGCCTCCTTAACCCAGAAGAAATGTTCTGTGGGTTTGGAGTAGTTCAGAGTTGGCTTCCCAAAGGAGGACGTTATAGTCAAGCAGCTTTGATTATTTGGTCAGTTGGTTAAAATATGAAGCCCTGTAGCTGAACTGAACTCTTGGTGCTTATGGCCAGCTGTGGCCCCCATCTCTGAAGGCTGGCCTATTCTCCTGTATATTGCAGGAGAGCTTGTGAGATGCTGTCATGCAGGTTTGACTCAGCTTTAGGAGGGTCTGCACACTGCCTTCTGGGAGAGGACCTAGCTGGGGGGTCACATTTCAAGAGACTCCAGAGCACTGGGCCCCAAGTCACACCACCCTCACTGCCACGTGTGCGTAGCCCTTAAAGGCTCTCTGCTTGTGAAATCCGTCTCCTCTCTGGTCTTCCAGGAAGATATGTACGTGGTTTCTCTGATGACTTGAGTTTTCACATTCTGTTCTGGGAGCCTGAGCATGGCTGCTACTCGCCCCTTCTGGCTTTGTGTGGCTTAGCAGTCCCCAGGGCTTACAAGTAGCTCCTTGACTGTCCGAATAGGCGGGATGGCAGATTTGAAAGCACTTTAGAGAACAGGTGATACTGAGAGCCATGTGGCTAAGGGTCTCATGCTTCTCAGGATGGGAGAGCCAGAGCAAGTACGCATAGCTGCAGTTTGTGCCACACTCATATCCCCTCCCTCCACCCCCTCGTCCCCCATGGCTTTAGTGTTCAGGCTCTGTGATCTCACCCTTGGTTTTGGACCCTGGTTTGGGGAAGATCCCAATAGGCGCACGGCTGCTGTATCCTTTCTTGTTGCTACATGACTCCATTCTGCTCCAGGAAGAGATAATCCCATGAAGCTTGGTTTGAACTTGGAGGACCTGTTGGTTGCAGTGCCCAGGCAAGCTGCGGAAGGAGACCATTGAGTTTTTCTGCAGGTGACATAGCAACTTCCTGGCTTCCATTTCCACTTGTGGGAATGGACAGTGCAGCTAAGGTGACGCCAGCTTGGAGCCAATGGGAGAGCAGAGAGGGGTCGTGAGTTCTAGGAAAGGATTTCCTTGTTCTGTCATAAGGGCAGGATTTGAGCAAATGCCTCTGGGGAAGCTGGAAGAATGTGTCCCCCAGAGAAGGAGGAAGAGTCAGGTGGGAAAATGTCCCCCAGAGGAGGAAGAGTCAGGTGGGAAAATGCCCCCCAGAGAAGGAGGAAGAGTTAGGGCTGCAGAGCTGCTGGGTGATTTCTGGACAGAGCCCACAGATGCCTTGAATTACTTTTGTCTGCTCAGGCCCAGGCACTAGCATGAAGGACTTGAGATCAGGATCACCTCAGCACTGATGTACTGGCTTTGAGGCGATGGCGGGAGGCAGTGGCTGGCTGCAGGTTTCAGATGGGCACGGGGGCAGGACTGTTCTGGAGAGGAGCCCACTCTGAGTGGAATGAGGAGAGATGGCAGAGGTGCTGCCAGACTGAACGTAGAGCTGTGTCTTCCTTTTTCATCCTCGCTTCTGGGACACCAGGCCTGAGTCAGTTGCTGTCGTGAGAGCGTCTCTGACCAAGGTGAGGTGCTGCAGTGTTTGCAGTAGGCAGGGTTCACGCTGCCATCATTACAGGTAATGATGCCCTGTTTTCTGGGGAAGCCCAGTATTTCCACAGGCAGCTTGTACTTGCCTGTTTGTGCTTTAGAAAAACCAGAGGTGCTTTCCTGTCTCATTCAAACAATAGCCTGAACTCCGGGGTGCTGCAGACAATAAAGAAATGACTTGGGCATGAAGGTCCGACTCTGCCTCTTCCGTGACATTTGGCAAGACCTTGACTTGGCTGAGCCTGTGTCCTCGTCTGTGAGACTGACCCCTGCCTGTCAGAGGCCACGTCTACGTTATCCAGTGTCAGCGTTGCAACAGGTCCTCCCTGCAGACGATCCCGTGCGTTTCAGGCGAGCACATCATAAAAGTCCATTGCATTAGTTTCTTACGTGCTCAACGCTGGCTTGGAGTGGATGGCAGGGGTGGGCAGTCAGTACGAGCTGGGAAAACGTGTCCCCAGGGTCCTGAGTCTCTGCTAGGATAAAGGCCTGCCTGTTTGCTTACCTTCTACCCGTGTACCAGGCATCTCAAGGATTTACCGGGTTTTTGTTTTGTTTTGTTTTGCTTTGCTTTGCTTTTACTTAGCAATTTTGTCATCTCTCTCAGAACATCTTGGTTTGCCTTTCCTTGTCAGTTCCCGAAACCTGTCTCCGTGAGTGGGCTGGGTTGACGGAGTGGCTACCCTTATAGGGCTCACCTGGCTTGGTATCGGAAGGTATCTGCAGGTCCATTTATACAGTGGCCCTTACTATCCTGTCCATGGGGTCATCTCTTCCAGGTCATGATGCTGGAGGATGTAGGCATTAGGAAATTTGTGTGGTGGCACTTTGCTGGCCAGAGGTGCACTGCCCTGAGGCTTGGGGGCTCCACCATGGTGGTGACAGGAAGCAGGAGGAAAGGAGTCCCCTGGATACCATGTAGATTTGGGGATGTGAGAGAAAGAAAAGGACCCGCATCATCCCCACACACCCCCTCGATTTACATCAGGGAACACTGGCGGGAGAGGGAAGGGCTTTCCCGCTGATCGCAGCTGTCGCTGGAAGCCTTGTTGCCCCCAAGCGGGGTCCTCACAGCTCTGCGTGGCACGTGTGGGGGCAAGGTGATAGGAATACAGATTTATTTTTCCATGTTTTCTGAAATACAATCTTGAGCCATGCTCATTTGGTTGAAATCCCCTTAGAGCTATTTGGGAGAGGGTGGTGGGTGGGCTGTGGGCAGAGTTAAATCTGGTGCTGATGGCTGTGCAGTTGGGGTGTGTGTGTGTGTGTGTGTGTGTGTGTGTGTGTGTGTGTGTGTGTGTGTGGCTGCAGAGTGTTGCTGCAGGGTGTCTGAAGTACGCACCATCCCATGAGCTTGGGCAGCCTCCCTAATGTGGGTGGGGCTTGCACAGTCCCAGACCTGCACGGTGCCTGGAGCTTGGGCTCCTGAGGGGCCCGTAGATGTGTCTTGGGCACTTGTGTCATGCCAGGCCCTATTCCAAGGCTGGGGAAGAGAGGAGGCAGTGGTATGTGCGTCCTGGGTACCGCTCTGAGGCTGTTCTAGTGGAAGGAAGCTCCTGGAATGTTCCTTTCCTTGCTGTGTCTTCAGGTGCACTACAGCCCTGGCCAGCCACTTCATTCTGGAGGATGATTTTGAGGGTCAGGCGGGTCCACACCTACCTTGGGTGGTTGGACTTCTCTGGGAAAGGGAAGGAGACATAAGACAAGAGAGGCTTGTTTGTTACTTAAGTAACCTCGAGTCAGCCAGTCCTATGTCACCTGCCGGCAGCACACACTCAAGAGCTGGGAGCAGGTGTCCAGGGCCAGCTTGGCATAGAGCCTTGATGTCCCTGGACAGCTCCTGCATAGAAGTCAATCCCGCTGTGGCGATGGCCCTGTGGGCTGGGCTGTCACTTGGATGCAGGAGCCCCTGGTGGGCACGTGGCGGATGTGGCATGGTGGGATGGACTGCATTTCTCTACCTGAATGCATGGTCAGAGGGACTACCCACATCAGAAGTCCCTTGGACCTCCTTGGTCTCCATGTCTCTGACAGTCACTCCATTTTCACCTCTGATTTGTGGTATGAGAATCCTATCTGTTCATTGGTAGGCAGTAGCTATTTTTTTTGGTCCAATTATCAGAGAACACATGTTGTATTGGATCACCAGTGCTGTTCAGGAAGACACTCCCCAAGTCTCTTTGGTTTGGAAAGTTTAGATGCAATGCACTTCCAAATAACTGGTGGCCTGAAGAGGCAGGTGCAGAAACCAAACACTCCAGAGGGCCTGACAATGAAAGCTTTGCACCCTAGAAACGTCTGGGATCCAGCTCTGGTAGTTATCAGGACAACTGTGTAACCTTAAATGAGTTTCTGTAAGATGAAGAAAAATTGAGAACAGCTGAAGAGCTCAGCACAGTAGGATGCAGAAAGAGCGCCGGGAAAGAGATGACCTTTTCTAGCTCGGCCCTTGAGGAACAGCGAGCGGCCCGGTGGGCTGGAGCATCGGTGAGAGTCCAGCAAGGTCAGAGGGGCTGAACTTCTCAGGGTTCTTGAGGACTGAGCCCCAAAGCATCTCAGCATGGGAAAGTCCAGCCCGAATAGTCACGTGACCTGAGAACTGCATCGTTTGGTGATTTTGCCATTGGGCCAGCATCGCGGCGTGTACCTGTGGTGTAATGTGATGCGGCTACTGGTACACGTACCACCCTGAGGGCCCCAGGCTGCTCGCTCGGGTCCTGGGCAGCCTAGAAGGACGCCGTGGACGCTGTTCTTTCCAGGGTCCTGGCGGACCTAGCGCGGGAGCCCGCTGTCCTCACGGTGAGCAGACTCTGCTGGGGAGGACTGCGGCCCAGCCTGGAACCTTGCTCTCTGTGAGACTCAGCACTCACCCTCTGGTCCCAGCTCCTCCGTGAGCTGGGCACTCTCGTGAGTGTGCTGCTGCCCTGCCGCGTGTGGCTGCGCCGCACACGCATGCAGGTTGCAGGACAACCTCAGGAGTCAGCCCTCCTCGCTTCCTCCTCATTTGAAACTGGGTCTGGTGTTACTGCGGGTGCATCAGACCAGCTGGCCGTCAAGCCTTCTCTCCCGGCAGTAGTGCGGGGTCATAGGTGCTTGTGCTGGGGCTGGAGAGCTGGCCTGCTGGTTAAAGAGCTTGCCCTGCACGCAGAAGGACTAGCATCTGAAGGCTCAGACGCCGTGTACAGTGTCTGGCGGGTATGGTGGTCTGTCTTGTCATTCCAGCCTGGAAAGCAGAGTCTGGGCCGTACCAGCCCTGTAGGTAAGCGCTGGGCTTCATCCGCACATATGCCTACACACCTGCCAGCAAATGAAATAAAACAAATAAAAATCCCGCTTTTACGTGGTTCTGAGGCAAGCACGTCTACCCACCGAGCCACCTCGCAGCCCTGCTGTGACATTCGTTCCCAGCCTGGCATCTGGTGGGTGAGTGATGACAGCAAGGAGTGAGCCATGAGTGTTTGTTTGGTCCCTTGGTTGCTGTGCCTTCTTGGAAACTCCACGTTGCTCAAGAGCTCTGGGTGCGCAAAAGGCCCATCTTTTTTGAAACTCTCTATTCTGGCTTCCTTCCTTTTCTTTTGTTCCTTTCTTGGTTTTTCTCAGGTTGAAAATCATTTTGTTGTTTTATTTTCTTATTAGCGTAGCCATGCTGTATACTCGTTAGGAAATTCAAAGTATGAAAATGGTGTGGGTTTCCAAGAATCAAGGAGACGTTATCTGAAATTGCGCCACCTCCTGCTGTCAGTTAACCTTGCCAACCATGCACTTGGGAGGCCTCAGAACAGCGCATGCCCTGCCCCCAACCTGTGCACCTGCAGCCAGATGGAGTCGCGGCCAGGATGTCTGGCTCGAGGCAGTGGGCATTCTTCCCTGTCGGCAAAAGTGAATCCACTTCATCCTGATGATGGCTGCTTAGGCTCCCTGGGCTGCTGGGGCAGGGCATGAAGCCTGCGGCTCTTCCGTGTGGAGAGGGCAGTGCAGGCGGCGCAGGCTGGAGGCTTTTGTCTTTGTATCTTCTCGGGGTTTCCCCCACTTGGAAGGGTAAATGCAAGGACAGTCTCAGAGGACCAGACGGCCATGCGGGTGCAGGGCCAGTGTTGGCTGGTGTCAGACGCCAGTCATCCCGTGGTGGGCACCTGAGGGAGGGACTGTAGGTGGTTCCTGGAAACACGGGCAGGCGTGTTCCCTCCCGTCTCATGAGCCTGAGCCTGGTGGCACCTGCCTGGGTCTCTTTCCAGCCCATGCCAAGGCTGGTCTTTTGTGGCATTGAGGGCAGGTGTTTCCCAGCGCTCTCCTTGTCCCAGTCCAGGCTCCGCTGCTGGAGGCCCCTTTTGTGGGCAGTCAGGGCCTTTGTGACCAGCCTGAGAAGCTGGGTTCGCTTGGGGAACGCCAGGTGCAGGCCACAGCGGCAGTTCAGCGGGAGGGAGAGGGTTACGTCTGTCTGGAAGGTGTTTCAGCAGTGTGAGGAAGAGCCTCTTTCTCCACCCGGAGACCATGACCCGTCTCAACCTGAGCACGCTCAGAACACGCCTGACGTCGTTCCCCTTTGCATGGTCATAGTGACTTCTGGTGCCTGAGAACAGGTGCCCAGACAAGGCAGCGGCTCAGTGCGGGGACGCTGGTGTCTCGCTGGCCGCGGCCCAGGCACCTCAGCCTCCTTCCAGGTCCGAGGCTCCCGCTTTGCCTTGTCCACTGGAGCGCGGGTTTCTGCTCCTCAGGACTCCCACTTCTCTGGCTGGCAGGAGGGCAGGTTGGTCCTGGGTCAGAGAGATGAGTTGTGTGTGAATCTCTCACCTCTCGCCCTCATCAGAGGGGCCACCGACCAGCGCGCCAGGATCGCGGTGTACGCTGCCCCATTCCCTCCTCCCTGCCCACTTCGACCCACCGCCCGGCCTTTGTCCTGTCAGCTGCTTGGAACACAGGTCTCAGCAGTGGCCACGTGCAGGCTCCTGGGCCAGAGCTGGAGCCGGGGGCTGAGGGTGTCCGTCCTTTGTCCTGAGCAGCTTCCATTCGGGAACTGCCAGTTTTCTTCCTGTGCATCTAGACTCAGAGCAACCTCTGATGTGGTTGTGTTTGTTTTTCTGTTTCAGGGGGGCGGGTGATGTTGAGACAGTTCTTATGTAGCCCAGGCTGCCCTCGAACTCACTACATATCTGAGACTGACTGATTCTCCTGATTCTCCTGCCTCTACCTGCCAAGTGCAAAGTGTCACCATGCCCAGTTAACATTTATTCTCTTTTTGTTTTGTTCTGCCAGGGACCTGCCACCACCGTTGCCTTTTCAAGAACAGGGGAGTATTTTGCTTCCGGAGGCTCTGATGAACAGGTGAGAAAGAATGGCCGGGACCTCCAAGCTGATCCTGCTCAGAACCTCACAGAAGGCCGGAGGCCACAAGGGGGTGGGCCTTACTAACTTTCCATGACTACAACATGGTAGTGTAGGAGCCCCCAGGCCATGGGTGGGGGTCTCAGAGCCAAGGACTTTGCTGTGCGAAGGTCTCTTGCATTACTGATCTGTGACAGTAGAACAGGCCAAGAGTCAGGTATTATTGTCATGAGAAAAATCAAAGACTTTGGGGCTGGGGAGGTGGCTCGGTCAGTAGAGCATTTGCTATTCAAGCACTTGTTTTGCTGAGCACAGGCCCGATGCCCATGTTAAAACAAACCAACAAAAAACTCTCACAGCGTGTAATCACACGTTGGGGAGGGAAAGTGGAGACAGGTGGATCTCTGCAGCTACTAGCTTGCTGACCTAGCTCCATCAGTGAGTGGGAGACCCTGTATAAAAAATAAGATGAGGGCTGGCAAGATGGCTTGCAGGGAAGGTGCCCCGAGTTCAGTCCCGAAACCCGTATGGTGAAGGGAGAGATCCACTTTCTCCTTACATTGTCCTCTGCCGCTCTCTGTCTCTTTCTCTCTCTCTCTTCAGAGAGATTTGCAATATACCCAGAGGAGTTTGAGCCCCATCTTTCTCTCTTTCTTAAATGTACACATACTCTCACACATGTTAAATAAAAATGTAAAAAAAAAAAAGGTGGAGAATAATTGAGGAAGGCATCCAACATCGATTTCTGGCTTTTACGCATGCGTGCACATATACACATGTGCGCACACATATATACATGTATACACAAGCATGCAGTATACACATACACACCAAAAAACAAAAGATTTTTTTTTTCTGCTTATAAACAAATGTGAGGGATTCTTGGATACACCCTGCAGGCTGGTCGTGTAGCCAATGTGACGAGAGCTTCCCAGCTCGTTTAGTTCTCGTGGGGGGGGACAAGCCCTCCCATCTCGTTTTTAACAGAAGAGCAGGGAGCAGTCAGGGCAGACACAGGGTGAGTCTGACCGAACCTCGTCCTGTCGGGAACCTTAGCTCCACCTTCTGCCCTTTGCTCCCAGCCCACTCCGACGCTGTTCGGAGGTCAGCATTTTCCATACTCTTGGGTAGAGTCCCTCTTCATTCCCTTTTACCCAGATTGCTAAGTGCCAAAGGCCTGTCTGCTGGGGGGCCCGAGCCCTGGCGTGCAACCTAAGGTCTGTTATTGGAGAGGCGGGGAGCAGCAAGGAGTCTACCCGTTCACAGCGTCTTGGGTTCGCTATGTGATGCCCTTGTCTAGAGGACCATAAAGAGATCGGCAGCTGCGAGGCAGGGTTGACCTGGTGGGTGACAGGGACCTCTCGTCCCGAGGGTGCTGTCCACTAAGTGGAGGACCAGCTTGTCGTGGGCAGGACAGGAATGCACAGTGGATGCACATAGGGAGTAGCTGTGGTAAGATAAGGTGACCCAGCGTGAGAGACAACCCGGTGGAAAGCTTCCACGTGTTCCAGCCTCCTCAGGCGGCAGGCTGTCAGCTCCCAGGCATTTTTAAACTCTACTCTGAGAACTTTCCCAAAGTGACATTTGGCATTACCTCGCTAGCCACTCTGCTGCTAGGAATTTATTCCATAGTTGGGTCTGCACATTATACAAGCACCCTGCGTGCAAAGGTGTGTCTATGCTGATGTTCTGTTGCCTGTCCCTTTGGGAGGCACCTGTCCCTTTGGGAGCCATGAACAATGAGCAGCCGCTCGGGACCTGTGGCTCAAAACTGCACTAATGGGGATGATGTCCAGGGCCCACGAAGCCTTTGCCTGGTGTGGACACAGCGATTTTTGTTGTTTGCTCGTTTATGTGGCTTCCATTGGCCACTGATCACCCCGTACAACTCTTGTGAGGTCCAAGCAGGCCTAATCGGAAGCACCAGCCTCACGTGACCCGAGGCTCCAGCAGGGCGGCTCCGAGCTCTAGTGGATGAGACTCGGTCATGATGCTGTGGGAAGATCCTGAGCACATGCTCTGCTTTTATGGTTAAACCTGTTGGCCTTGGGATAGTGGTGGTATAGTCAGTGGTGCCCCTGACTGCCTCACTGTTGCCTCTGGCGACCCTGGAGTGGGAGCTGGGACCTGCCTCTTGGCGGCGGTGGACTCGGAGACGTGGGCTCGGTCCCTCGTCGGGGCCTCACAGTAAGTGTCTGGTCCACATTCGTAATATCGCCAGCCAGCCACACCCGCAGGGGCTTCTGTTCAAGGGCAGACAGATGAACAAGGAAAGGGGGCACGTGGATTGTGTGGGGATTCTGACTCTGAGACCCCGAGCCTCAGGTAGAGGGACAAGCAGAAGCTAAGGCCCAAGGGTTCTATTCCGTCCAGGTGCCACATGCAGGTCCCCTGAGGCCCGTCCCCAAAGCCTGCTTCTGGGGGGGGGGGCAGGCCTCAGGCTTGAGTTGTGGCGTCAGGTGGGGAGCACCAGGGTTCAGGTCTTGGGGGATGCTCTCGGGCTCACGCTCTCCCCTCATCCTCTGTCTGTTGGTCTTGGCAGGTGATGGTTTGGAAGAGTAACTTTGACATTGATTACGGAGAAGTAAAAGTACAGAGGCCCCCAGCCACGCTGGCCAGTTCTGCCAGGAATCTGGTAAGTGGCTTGGCCGGTTCCATCTTAGCCTCAAGAGTCTGCGCTAGGGATGGTGAACGACATGGGGGCTGGAGATGACGGAGCCTTAAGGCTCCTTCTCTGGTCCCGGGCAGGAATCCTGGTTGGATCTGGTCATCTGCCTGGTGATACTTGGACACTTGTGGTATGTCGAGTCCAGTGTGGAATGCACAAGTGACACGTGGGCCGGGAGAGCAGTGTTGGGCGCCCAGGATCTTGGGCGTTTTGTCAGGGAGCGTTTCCATGGCACACACCACTACTAGGGTATGAGGCCCAAGGGACTAAAAGACCATCCCATGCCAAGCCTTCCATGGGTCTTAGGACCCAAGTATGGGGTTCCTAGAGGGTTCAGGGCCCAAAACCACATCTCGGAGGAACGAGAAGGAAACGGTCAGGTTGCTCTTGCTTCCTTTTTTTTTAAACCATGGAGAGGAAGTTCCTAGGTCACAAACCACTTTTAGTATTTTGATTGGTAAAAAGGCATTCCATGTTCTTGAAGTAAAACAACTAATTTTGGACAGATATTCCAGACAAAAATTGATAACTGATAAAATTTCATCAAATAAGCCTCTAGCCATCTTGTGCCTAGACTAAGCCAAGGTTGTAGAAGCCGACAGCCTGTGACTGCAGGCTGCTTAGATCTCCCTTTCCTGGACCTTGGCTCCCCCACAGGAGGAAACTGGCCTGAACAACAGGAAGCGGCTCGCCCAGCGCCCCCAGCAAGTCAAGGCTAACCCAGAATAGAACCGGGAAGCCTTCTTAGTCTGCGCCTAGGCTTCCTGTGGCTCAGGCTAGCATCTGGCTCTCCCCCTCAGTACATCCCTGGTTCTGTGCTGGGGTCCCCTGCAGGAATAGCCCATACTTGGTTTAACATTTCTCTAAGACTCACCCCCCTGACTGGCCACTGCGGGATGTGTGGGGGTGTATGTTGGGGGGGGTATTCCTTAGTATTTGCTCAGTCCTCAGCCTTTTGGGTTTGTTGGGGGATGTGTGGGTTGCATTGCTGTTCTGCTTGCTATCAAGTCATCTGCTACCTAGGAAGGACCTCCAGCTGCACTCTGGTCCCTCTGTCCTACGACTGTCTACTGGGCACTTACCAAGTGCCAGGCACTGCCAAGGCCTTTTTCTGTGCTGCCCCTGTTCCTTTTGTGTTAGAATGAATAGGTGGTTAGCTTTCTAGTTCACAGGTGGGACTTTGCGTGTAGTTGTGCCAGCCCCTCTGAGCAAGGCTGAGTCACCAAGCTAGAGCCGGCCGTGACCGAGGACTGCTGGGAAACCCTTTTCCTGCTGGCAGGGCGCTGCTCTCTGCCTCTTGGGAATGGTTAGCATACACCACGTGGAGAAAAGTCCCGTGTTCTCTATTTTTTTAATAAAAGTTTTTCCATCTAAGTTTCTCTTATACACTGAGCATATTCCTCCTCGACCCCCACCTTCCCTTTCTTACGCCTCCCTTCCTGTCAGTCCTCTTTGTTCCCGTACACAGTTTCAGTTCTACTTTCATGTCTTATATGCACACAATTTTATGAAAGTATGTAAGATCTAGGAACTACAAATGAGAGAAAACATGATATTTGTGTTTCTGAGACTGGCTTGTTATGCTTTATTTGGTTCTCTCTGAAATCATCCATTTCCCAGTCAACACCATGACTTTATTCTTTATGGCTGAAAAAAATTCTGTTGTGCATGTGTGCGCCACATTTTCTCTGTCCATTCCTCTGTCGTTGGACACCTAAGTTGGTTCCATTATTTTATTATTTTATTTGTGGTGTGTGTGTGTGTCTGTCTGTGTGTGTGTGTGTGTGTGTGTGTGTGTGTGTGTATTAAAGGGCACTGTGTATCCCTCTGGAAGCCCAAGGGTGACTTCGGGAATCATTCTGGATTATTTCTATCTCTTTTTTTCCTTCGTTCTGGGATTTCCTAGGTTTCACTTCTAGGGCCAGAAGTTCAGGCAGATGTCATTTCTACCTGGCATTTTTATGTAGGACCCAAGATCTAAACTCAGGCCTTTCTTCTTGTGAGGCAGAATCTGAACCCCTGAGCCATCTCTCAGCCCTGGTTCCATACCATTTAACCATTTGCGATTAGTGCTTCAGGGATCTCTGAGTTGTGTTGACATGGAGTCCTTCAGATAAATACTCAAGAGTGCTATAGCTAGATAGCTGTATTTTTAGTATTTTGAGAATCCTCCTCACTGCTGTCCAGTAACTGGGCTGTTTACACTCCCTCTAGCAGACAGGAGGGTTTCCATGGCCCAGCCCTTGGCAGCGTTTGTTGTTGCTTGTTTTCTTGCCGACTGGGATAAGGTAGAATCTCAGTGTACTTTCAATGGTTAATGAGGCTCCCTCTTTTCTTTTTCTTAGAGCTATTAGGAAATGACTTGGACAAGCTGCTCTTATTCCTTCAGTCCTAGTGCAGAGGATGGGGTGTGGGGCACCTTGTTTTCAGAAGCTTCAGGACCTGAGAATCAGGGCAAAGTCTTTAGGGTCCAGCAGCAGAATGGGGTTTAGATATGTAAACAGCTTGGCAAGGCTCGGGGTAGCCATTTGTTCCCAAGCTACCATTAGACTCACATCACAGCCCTGCCTACTAGGATCCCCTGCATGGAATTCAAATGGGGGACAGGTGGGCTCTGAGACTTGTAACTGGGTCTGAACACTGTTGGGTGGCCTGGTCAAAGCACCTGCTCTTCCTGAGTCTGAGGATCCCGTAAGTAATAAGCTCTGCTTTCCTGTGAGCGACCTAGGGAAGGCCAAGAACAGTAATTCTTGGTTGAAATAAGAGTTTTTTGCTATTCATCACAAGTTCCTTCGAGAGCCCTGAGTGGACAGCTAGAACTACCATGTATACCCTTGCCAAGCGCTCCCTGCCCGGGGGCCTTCTCTGAATGGGAACGAAAGAGAGCCGGATATTCTTTACGCTGAACAAGATGATGATGGTGGTGGTGATGGTGATGAGGAGGAGGAGGATAAGTATACCTCATAAATTGGACCGTTTCGCTCATGTAAGTGCATCGCTCGGTGACAGTTGTCACAGTCATCACCATCCATCTCCAGGATGATGTCATCCTCCCAATTTGGGGACAGCTGGTTTTTGTAACACTGTCTGGATTTCTCCTGAGGTAAGGGAAGTTGATGGATGTGTCTCACCCTTCTTGCCAAAGCCTTCCCCAGCACTGAGAATCGCTGACTGACCGGAGCAGCTCAGCACCTCAGGGGAGCCCCTGCCCTCCATCTCTGTCCACCTTCCATCCTTCAGCAACCCAAGATTGCTCAAGCTTAGCTGCTTGTGTTTTGGAAGAGAGAACTCTGCTGGGAATGCCGTCTTGTACCCTGCAGGGTGTGTGGTGCCACCCCTGCCTTTTCTCAATAGGTGCCAGTCGTCCCCTGCTCCCCAGCTGGGGCCATCAAGAATGTCCTCAGGTACGATCAAGAGACAGGAACCCAGATCTCCCGCCTCAGCCGTGAGCCAGGAGGAAAGCTGACCTAGCGGCTGACCGGCTCAGTGGAGGGGGAGGCGGGGCCTGTGTGCTGCTGAGTGGGCGGGGCGTGGGCGGGGCTTAAGGAAGGCTGCTGTAGCCGCCTGAGGAAGGACTGTGCTCCATTAACAGCTGTGGCCCAGATTTCTCACACTGGGTTTCTGATAGAAGCTCATTTTATAGGAATGTTGTTTGACCTGTCAGATTTTATAGTCTTCTAGAGATAATGTTAAACAATAAGAAAAGAACTTTTTCTTTAAGCAACTTTTTTTTTTTTTTAAGCTGGAGTGTGTTCTTGGCCTTCCTGCCCAAAGCCTCCCCTGACTTAGATATAATAGCCAGCGAGAGGTTTTGTGGCTGTCCGGTGTGGCCGTGTCCAGCCACGCTCTGCTCCGTTGACCTTCCCGTCCTTCAGCCTGGTCTCCTCGTCGCTACCGGCACTGAGGCGGCCTGAGCACTCCTGGCCATTTGGGTGGAGCAAGCATGTGGGGCCAGGTACCTGTGGGAGGTACACGTGGAATTCCTGCCATGAAAGCCAGAGCGCCAGACCCTGCCCGGGTCCCCGCTGCTCACCCCCCGCTGCGCACAGCAAGGACAGCCTGTGAGCCTGCAGCCCCTGCCCGTGACCCCTTCTCTGAGAGCCTTTCAGCCTCAGCTCTTGGAAGGAAGGCTGTCCTCAAACCCCCTCCACCAGCGTGCTGTTCACCGCAAGCTATTTTCAACCTCTGGTTGAAATTCACAGCTTATTTTTAGGCACATCTCATGTTGAAAAGCAAAAGCCATTTCCCAGCCATTCAGAATAAGGATAATGGGCACCATTTTCCCTGTCTTCTTGCGGAGTTGTACAGAGGAGGGTTTGTGGCTGGGACACTTTCTCTGCTTGGCGGGTTGCTGATGAAAGGTGTCAGGTCATGCTGTGGGCTGAGGGTGAGCAGGAAGCGCCGCGTTCTGCCCTGTGGCATGTTGTCGGCTGGAAGAAGCTTGAAGGACTACTTGGCAGGCAGTTGGCCGCCTCCTGGGGGCCTGGATGGGCGCAAGGGCTGGTCTGTAACAGGGGTCTGTATTGGTGTTTTCAGGGGTGTCGCTCCACTCCCTGTTCCAGTGTTGCTCTTCTGTCCTCCCTGCGGTTAGTCAGAAGGTCCCGGATGTCTTGACTGACCTTGGGGTGAGCATCTGCCTCATACCTCAGCTGCTATAGGACATCCCTGCCCCCTGCCACAGTACTTTGGAACTGTTTTTAACTAGTAAAGGTGTACTTATTTAATTTTATTCTTATTTTTGTCCTCTGTCTTCCCCCCCCAAAGAAAAAAAAAGTAAGAGGCCTATTATGCAATTGAGAAGGAAGGTTCACTCACTGGGGGAGGGGGGAGGTTGGTAGGAGAGGAAGAACACACAGTTCTAGGTAGTTCAATGAAACTGACAAAAAAAAAAAAAAAAAAAAAAAAAACAGGCAAAGCCACTTCCTGAGTTCTCAAGAGTTGGCTGCTCTCCTGTTCAGACTTTGACCTTGAGTTCTGGGCTGAGGGCTTTCCCTGCTCACTTCTCAATATTGCATTTGAAGGAGAAAAGATCACCTGTGGTTAAGACTTGGCTTCTGGCTTCCGACCAGCCCATGGTGGAATCCTGCCTCTGCCCTGCTTGGGCTGGGACCCTGGGAAGTGGCTGGATCTCTGCGAGGTCCAGTTTCCTCTTCTGTCAAATGGGGAGGTGCTGGGTAATACCGTCCCTCCTTCATGAGAGACGGGTGGCATGCCAAGCAGCACTTGGCACCATGCCCAGCACATGGCACATGCTTCCAAGCTGTAGCTATTTAAAACATGTTCCCTTTCCCTATTCCGTCCTACCAAGAGCCAGCTAGAGTGATCATGTGTTTAGATTCGCTGGGGTGAGGCACAGCGGGCAGGCGTGGGGCAATTCTGAATAGGAACCTTGCAGGCATATATTGTGTTTCCTAATAACAGTCACATCTGTGCACCCAGATGAGAAAGCGAATCTCTGAAGTGGGTGGAAATAGACCTGCTTTCCTCCCTGCTGCCTCCTATACCCCCAAGCTTCTCAAGACAAGATACTCAGGAACCCCAAAAACCTCAGTGCTAGAACAGTCCCTGGAAGAAGGGCTGGGTGAACTGAGAATATCTAACTTCATCCTGAGACTTCTGCCGTCTCAAAGATAGGCCATTTCCTTCTTGTGCCTCATTTTCCTAGGGCAAAGCCCCAGTCACTTCCTGTGCCCATGATTCTGTTTTAGGGTGTTGACGTAGGGGTGGGTTTGACTGATTCCTGACCCCAAAGTTCTTGGCACTAAATCTTGCCCCATGCTAAAGATCTGGGGGTCCTAGATAGTGTATGCCCAAGGACTGCCTTCTACCTCCCGGCACCTTACTTCAGGAGTCCAAGGCTCCCAAAGGAGTCGGGAGAGGCCCATTCGTACCTACCTGGTCCATTCTAGGTACTGCAACCAAACGCTGTAGGGTAGGTAGCTTTTCAACCACAGAAGCTCAGTTCTCACAACGCTGGAGCCTGGGTGTCCAAGCAATGACAGCATCAGAATCTGGGGAGCTCTGGGGTACATAAAGAGTTCTTTTCCTCTGTGTCCTTATGTTGTAGATGAGTTGGGCCAAATCCTTGGAGTCTTTCATTCATTCAAAAGGACAAATTCCAATCATGGAGGTTCCATCTCTGTGATAAATATTTTAGCCTATAGGAGGTTTTGGTTTCCTAGCTTGGGCCTGTTTTCCAAAACACAAATTTCTGACTTGGCATTTGCTTTGCCTAGTGAGCAGTGTGTTCAGGCCAGGTGTGAGGCCTTGCCTGTACTCCTGGCGCTGGGGAAGTGGGAGCAGAGGGAGGTCAGGAGTGCAAGGTCACCCTCAGTCACACAGGGAGTTTGAGGCCAGCCTGAGCTACATAAGATTTTGCCTTTAAAATCCAAAGCAAGGACGGGTGAGGCGGCTCAGCAAGCCAAGGTGCTTCTGCTAACTCAGAGGCCCCGAGTTCAGTCTCCAGACCCACAGAGCAGAAGGAAAAACTGATTCCTACAACGTGTCTCTTGATATCTGCACGTGCACTCTGCATGTGTGCACGCGTGCATATGCAGACACACGCACCCTAAGTCCCAAGTTATGCTTAGCAGGAGGGATGCCGTGGGGTTTTGAAGCCAAGTAAACCCCTATTTTCATGTCTTAGGGAGATGCTTCTCCCTTCTTACTTGACCCCATTTCTGGCTCTTTTTTTTTCTTCAAGACTGTTAAAGGGAGATCTTGTCTTGGGCCTGCTGCCGGCGTCACATGCTCACACAGTTAAGCAGCTGAAGTTTGGAAAGGGTTGGTTTATGGGTCCCAAACGCCAAACCTATGGAACTGCCCCAGCCTGTAGGCTCAGGGCGTTTCTGGGGAAGGGTGGTCAGGTGTACCTCTTCCTGGGCTGTGGTCCTTGCTTCCTCACACCACTGCTGAGTAACTGGCATGGTCCCTAATGTCACTCGTGTGTGGGTGAAGCCTGGTGGGAAACACCACATCCCTTTCCTGGGGGGCGGCGTCTGGCTCAGCGTGGCTATCCTGGGCTTCGCAGGGCCAGGCTGACTGGGCGACTGTTTTCATGCTTTCTGAGACTTATAAGGTGGCGCCATCAAAGGTCACTGCTAGTGAGTAGCCCTAGCCCCAAATCAAGCCCAGGTCCCTGGGATTGGGGTGCAGCAAAACACAGAGACCATTGACTGAAGAGGCATAAAGGATTTCTTTGTTTTGTTTTGCTTTTCTGACAGCACTGGGATTAAAGTGACAAACCCTGGAGAGCTAGGTAGCACCCTACCACTGAACCCCAAGTTTTCTGTCTATTTCTTAGTGAGCACAAAGAACTCGCTCTCCTTAGTTCCTAGGACAAATGCCCAAGCCCTTCCTCAGGAGGCCCTGCAGTGTGTCGCAGGGCCCTGGGGAGTCCACACGCCTGCCACCTTCAGTCAGCGGTGACTCCCCGGCACCCATACCCTGCAGATGTGGGGTGCCATGGGGCAGGCACGGTGCAGGGAACGTCAGGTGATCTAGATGCCAGGGGCCTTCCTGGAGGAGGCAGCTAACAAGGTTGCGTCCTGGACAGCACTCGCAAGCAGCTCTCCCAGGAGCACCAGAGATCCTGCATGCTTGTAACTGTAAAGGCCACTCCAGAGCTTGCCTGGGAGGCGGTGAGATGCTCACGGGGTGGCACCTGTGCCCAAGCCTGACAATCTGACTTTCCTTAGTTGGCAGCTGTCCACTGACGAGGCCGCGAGCCGTTCTGGGTGTGCCGCCCCGGGCCGAGACGGGCTGCAGTGACGTGGAGTCTCTCCTACAGGCAGGCCGTCTTGACTCTCTGTGCTGACTTTCCCCGCCAGCCTACATGATGGCCTTTGAGTGTTTTCCATCTCGTGGACTCACTGCAAAAGATCTTTCTGCAGAGGGGTGGGCAGTGCAGTCTTTTTTGACGGGGAAAAGGGAGCTTTAGGGGAAGAAGGTGCATCTCATCCCTTTACCTGGATGGAATTCATGGAATTCCATGTGTTGTGACACTGCTGCTTTTTGGTTTTTTTAGATTTTTAAAAAATTTTTTAAATTGGGGGCTGGAGAGGTGGCTTAGGGGTTAAGCCTCTGCCTTGCAGGCGGAAGGTCCTGAGTTCGGATCCTAGACCCCACATATAGACGCAAGTTGGAAGCATGGGTGGCCTACGCTTCTGGTCCTGGTAGGGCGGAGCCTGTGAATCCCACAGGGCAGAGTAAACAAGGAGGTGGAGGCGTCCATGGTGGTTCCCGAGTCAGCCCATGGTTCTACACACACACACGCATGCACATGCACAATTGAATAAATAAAAAAAAAATTTAAAAAAAAGAACAATGACATGTCCAAAAAAATTTTTTTTAATAATTTATTCATTCATTTACTCTCTCTCTCTCTCTGTGTATGTGCGTGTGTGTGTGTATGTGTGTGTGAGACAGGGTCCCTATGGAGGACCAATGGTAACTTTGGGAATCATTCTGGATTGCTTCCACCTCCTTTTTGCTTCGCTCTGGGATTTCCCAGGCCCCACCAACCAGTGCTTGGAAGTACAGGCTACCACTGTTTCCACTTGGTGTTTTTGTGTGGGACCTGGGATCCGAACTCAGGGCCTTCTGCTTGCGAGGCAGAGTCTTAACCCCTGAGCCATCTCTCCAGCCCAGCTGCTATTTTATTGTTGGTTTTTTTTTTTCATTATTTGCTTATTACTTAGAGAATTTTTA
This sequence comes from Typhlomys cinereus, assembly GCA_023101885.1. Classification (NCBI taxonomy): domain Eukaryota; kingdom Metazoa; phylum Chordata; class Mammalia; order Rodentia; family Platacanthomyidae; genus Typhlomys; species Typhlomys cinereus. The sequence goes on from JALPQD010000207.1 coordinate 206,322, forward strand.
TTATTTGAGAGCGAGAGAAGAAGAAAGAGAAGAGGGAGAAGTGATGTCTTGGTGCACAAGTAGAAGTCAGAGGGACAATTTTAGAAGTCAATTCTCTCCCTCTACCAGGTTGGCCCTCGGAAATCAAACAAAAGTTGCCAGGTTTCTAGAAAGCATCTTACCTGCTGAGGCATATGGCCATAAACTGCTTTTTTTTTTTTTTCCCCAAAAGAAAGTTTCCTGCTTCAAGCAGAGAATCTCTGCAGTGGCTGTGGGTGATTTGGAGGTGCAGAATGCAGAAGCACCCGGGATCTCATTGCTCTCTGGCCGGACCAGGACGGGCAGGATTATGTCTCCCCTTCCTCTCAGAGGACACAGTGGGCTCCTTGCCAGGCACATCGGGTCAACAGTTACTGTTTCTACAAGGGAGGCTTAATGTTTGACAAGCACGAGTTAATGTTTGCAGAAATCCATCCAGAAATGATAGCTGGGCTTCTCAGGAAGTATTGGGGTCGAGACAGGCCTTTTAACACGTGGCATTTAGTCTCCTAAACCCCTCATTCTGGTTTTCAAACTTTCATACGCATCACAGTTACCCCATGGGCTCACTAAAATGTCTCTGCCTGATCCCTTCCCCACAGCGTCTGATTCGGTAGAGAGTATATATCTCCAGGAGACCATGACGCAGCTGGTACAGGGACCCACTTTGAGAGCCACTGGTCACCTGAAAAGCAGTCTAGTCCATGGCAGCTGTGGTGTCTAGGCAGAGAAAGACGGGTCTTTTTCCAGTGGAGTTTCTATGACCGGTGGACACTACAGCTTAGGAGAGGCAGTTGGAGAATCTGTCCCTCTCGGTCCACTAGATTCTAAAAAGGTATCGAGGAAAGGGGATGTGGCTTTGGTGTGAATCTCAGTATTGTTTAAAGAAATCCCAGTGCACCCCCCGTGAGTCCTTCCGACCAGGCACCTTCAGTGTGCTCAGAAGCAGGCAGCCGTACTATTTGGTCACCGACTAACATCAGTAGGGAAGCTTAGACTTGTGGCACTACTGGGGCCTCTCCGTCCTGTCTGCTCTGCCTCCCATCTCGCCCATTCGTCACTCTGCCACTAATCCAGATATTCATTCTGGGGCCCATGTTTCCAGGCCACCTGCCTCTTGCATCGTCCTTAAGTATCTCTCAATATCCCTCTCACTGTTGATGCGGGTCCTTTAGAAAACCTGCTGACTTTAGAGAGCTGAGGAGTGGGGGCCTTGGGACCCCAAGCTAGAAGTGGCCTGGGTATTAGTGGCTCCACATGTAAACCCCCAGAAGAGGGTCTTTTTCTCCAAACCTTTGGGGGAAGTATCTGCAGGTAGCAAGAACAGGAGCATTGGGGGCAACAAGATAGCTTAGCGGGTTAGACACCTGTTTGCGACCCTGGCAGTCTGAGAGAGCTCAGAGGGTAAGGTGCCTGCTCACAGACCTGGTACCCTGTGCTTGGTCCCTAGAAGCCCACACTGCCTTCTAAAAGTTGTCTTCTGACCTTTAACTGAGCACCAGGGCATGTATGTGCAACTTCTTTTGTTCTTTTCCTCCTCTTCCTCTTCCTCCTCTTCCTTTTCTCTCTCTCTCTTTCTTTCTTCTCTCTCTCTTCTGTCTCTCTTTTTCTCTCTCTTTCTCTCTCTTCTCTCTCACATCATTTTTTTAGTTTAAATGCACTTTATTTTTAGACAACCTACATGACTTTTTTTCCCTTAAAAACAATGCCTCCACTCCCAATAAATCACAGTCAACATAAAAACTCAAGGTGACGTCAGTCCTATTTCATCATTTTTAAAAAGAACAGGGGCAGTGACAACAGAGGTGGCGAGGCTGGGCCAGAAGCCAGAACGCTTTGTCTGGGCTGCTCTTTTGAGGAGCTGGTGGTAGTTTCCCGTCACTGGAAAATTCCCGTTGGTTCCACGAGAAGTAAATTCCTCTCTGGAGGAGAGCACTGGTGCCGAGGAAAGAAGGCGCTTAGTGACTTTAAGCCACAGCACGAGTGCTGTCACCCTAGGGCGCGGCATGCGTGTGTTCTGAGGAAGAGCCTGGAGTCCCTCGGGTTCAGCTCTGTATGTGTCGGGGCAACTCCTTCCTGTTGGGGTGTCCCTGCTCCCCATCCTCCCAGCAGCCACAGCTTAGGTTCAGAGTTACTGCTTTCACTTTGCACATGAGGAAATGGTTCTGAATCTCTGGGCACACACAGCCCTGGACACCTGTGAGTCCAGCCATGGAGCCGCTGGTGTGACCCGCCAGCCACCCGCAGCCCTGTCCGTCACACTGACCACCTCACAGATGTCACAAGCAGGGTCCATCCGGTGTACTGTCAAGGATGTCAGACTGCTTCTTTGGGCCATCGTCCCTGCTTCCAGCGGTTACACTCATCCTTTCAGACTTCCTAGGTGGTGCATCTACCATGCAGCTTTCCCAAGAGGCCAGCAGGCTGGGGTTCTTCCTATTCCAGCTACCCAGAGCAACGCCACACACGTGTGCACACACACACGCTCGCACGCACATGCGCGCACCGTCATTTATTCACAGCCCTAAGGTTACGGCCTCCCCCGCCCGTGCCCAGCGTGTGCCTAGAAGAGGATGCCCAGGGAAGCAGGATGGAGAGGACACATGTCCCCAGCATGTAGGCAGCGTGATTGAGCGTAACCCTAGAGGCTGTGGCGCTCCTGGCTGCATCTTTCACTCTCTCTCTCTCTCTCTCTCTCTCTCTCTCTCTCTCTCTCTCTCTCTCTTGCTTGTCAGTTCTTTCAGTAGGTGGTGCAAGGTGCCGTGGGCTGCTAGGAGCCACAACGGGTGGTGAAGCTGCATGTCTGGACCGGAGCTCCAGAACTTCTTTTCGTTTGAAGTGGGGTGGGGCTCCATAGTGTATATTTTCTAGATTGGCTGGCGGCGCTGCCCATGTGGTGTAAGGGTGTTGGAAATGCTCATGTTTATGTTCCCATTGGTTACCATGGCAAAAAAACATCAGAATAGATGGTTTCCATGGAGATTATCTTACACTTACTTTCTTTGAAGGCCTGGACATTGCTGTGAGCTCGGTGAACTCCATCACTGCCATCAGGGGCTCCTGGAGGGCCAAAGGTTGACCCTGACATTCAGTGGGCTTAGAGTCATCTGCCTTTTACACTTGCAAATCCTCGGGCACCAGAGCCTCCGTGATTGGCACTGCGTGGCAGTGATCCTCTGACTGCTTCCAGCTGGATCCCCCCTCCCAAGCACCATCGCTTATTTAGTCACTGAAAAATACTTTGTATTAAACAAAGCAAAACTACTTACACTTTGTATTATGGAAATTTTAAAGTTAGTACAAAGGACAGAGAGAATACCATGACACCCCATGTCCCCCTCACCTCGCTTTGATACTGAACAATCTCATCAGCTGCAGTTCACATTTTTTAGGAGACCTCGAGTATTTCTTTAACTCCAGATATAGCGTCTATCCTAAATAGGATTTCTCTTGATTATGTAACTGCCTTGCTCCTCACATTCAACAAAGAAATTCCCTCCTCTCAGATACCTAGCACATAGTCCCAATTTCCACATGGTGTCAAGAATGTTGTTTTGTGCTTGGGCTCAGATAAGAGCATGAAAAGCTTTAACCCCTGTCCTTGTCCTCTTGTGCCCGCCCACACACCCATCAACCCCACCTAGGGACCTAGTGTGCGGAA